>CAAKHC010003149.1:24015-42847 GCA_901007825.1 Macroramphosus scolopax | reverse complement strand
CCCTCCCCGACGTGTTGGCAGTCTATACCTCAATGCACATTAGCAGCGTCGAGTAAAAAGCTGTGAAAAATGACATAAGACTTACAGTGGGGATCCTGCCGGTCATTCAGCCAGCAGGAGCGCTGGTGTTGTGCACTCCACCGCAAACACTGAGGCTCAAACTGTAACAAATCCTGCAACGCTATACAATATCTGCCTTAATCTTACTCAAGCTCTGCTCATTACACACTCAGCATGGGCCCGAGACAGGCAGCACGGGGAGCTATTGGGCTGGGATTTGTACGCCAACTGAGTCTTCTGTGTGTGTGGATGCGACGACGTGGTATTGCTATCACTGCAAGACAAAGCCACAGTAATAGGGTGTGTAATACGCTATGACACTCCAGAGGATTTATAGTCCATATCATCCTCTCCCATAAGAGACAGAACCATAGAGAATCCGGGTTTCCAGCGCCGTAAACAAGCCCGATATACATCAAATTGACATGTGAGCACGTTTGCATGCCTGTGTAACAATCAGGCCTGTGTGTTTCAGTACAGTGTGTATTCAAGTGTTTGTGCACATCTGCTTTTTCCTTCTTTACCGCAGGGGGAAAAAAAAAAACTGACCGTACCTTGTTCTTAGCAAGCTGATGTCATTCAGAGTAAACTCAGACGATGCTAATTGCGCAGGGTGATAATGCGCCCGCATAAAGACTAACATATTTCAACCCCCCGAAAAATACGCTCTGTAATCCAGCGACTTTTCAGCACCTTCCAGTATCCAGCTGACATTCAAGGACGGGTGGAGAAAACAGCCGCTGCCAAAAGCCGGAGAGCTGATTTGAAAAACAGAAGCACAAAAAAAAAAATCTGAATACGAAAAAAAAAAAGAGCATTTGTGCGCAAAGACACGGAGGCAAAAGTCACTTCCTTGCATACATTAAATAGTCGCATGCTTAAACAACCTACGCACACACACACAGACACACACAGGAACCCACAGCAGCAGACTGCAGGCTTTGAGTGGTATGGCTCCCAGACTGCCAGCTCAGTTTTATGTCTCGGCTTTGATACAAATCCATCCAGCATGGGAGCTCTACTCCACCACCTGAGGTGTGTGTGCATATTTACACGTGTGTGTCCGTGTGTGTGTTTGAGCGCGAATCCACCACCTGTTTCTCGGCGTAGACGGCCAACCTCCGTCCACTTTCGGGCGGGCGCGCTTGGATCCCGCGTTTGTGTGCTCAAGTGCCGCATATACGTGGTTTGTGTCTGCGGTGTTATTCATTCTGTTTGCCACATGAAGCTGTTCCTCATTAATCAATTCATGGAGAGACAGCTACACGAGTCGAGCCTCTGCTCCACTC
Organism: Macroramphosus scolopax; assembly: GCA_901007825.1. NCBI lineage: Eukaryota > Metazoa > Chordata > Actinopteri > Syngnathiformes > Centriscidae > Macroramphosus > Macroramphosus scolopax. The sequence goes on along the minus strand of CAAKHC010003149.1, from coordinate 41,498 downwards.
CCTCATAATATAACCTCACCGGGCCCCTTTTTCCTCCTCCAGCTCACATCACCCATCTCCTGGCCGGATCAGGTCGTACACAGCAACCAGAAAACATGTGCTGCCGTTATTCTTTCCTCTTAGGTGGAATCCTGTTGTACATTTATTCTTTACGACTTAATAAGGTATTGTTTTACTCCAACGTTCAGACAGTCTTCTCCTCTGCCAGTTGTTCCTGCGCAGCGTATCCTCGTGGGAGTGATCTAATGTCTTCAGTCAAAGTAGAAACAGTATTTTTGCTATAAAATCCGATAATTTATGGATCATGCGGAATCTGGTAAAACGGTTGAATCCTGGCAGGTGAGCGATGGTGCTGAAGTATGAAAGGAGGGGAAGAAAAACTAAAGTTTGAATGGAAATATAATGGATAAATTATGAATATAGTTTTGATCACAATCACAGAACAATTTTTTATCTCGTCTGACATCCTGACAACAAGGAAATTAACAAGAAGCTGACAGCCAATCAGATCTCCCGTCTGCCGGTCTGCAGTGGTCGGATGGTACGTAATGTCAGTGCGGGACACACCCCAGAGATCGTGGGTGGAGAGGCTGAAGGGTGAGGTAAAGACAGATAGAGGCGATTCATAGTGAGTGGAGCGGGGCCGCCACATGGCAACGCCGGGCGATCTGATTGGTGGAGGCAGCCAGGCAGGGAACACCAGGAAATGTAATTCAGGGAGGTTGTCTGGATATGACATCTTTTGGGAGCTATTCAACCTGCAGCCGAAACCCTCAAGTGGTGTCTCGCCTGGCATGGTGGCAGGGAGGTTACATCTGTGAGCTCACTGCCTGTCAACCCCACGACACCCTCTGTGGAGTAGAAGATATGACCACGAGAGGGGGAGGGGAGGGGAGGGGAGGGGAGGAGAGGAGAGGAGAGGAGAGGAAGAGGAGAAGAGAGGAGAGGAGAGGAGGAGGAGAGGAGAGGAGAGGAGAGGAGAGGAGGAGAGGAGAGGAGGAGGAGGAGGAGGGAGAGGAGAGGAGAGGAGAGGAGAGGAGAGGAGAGGAAGAGGAGAGGAAGAGGAGAGGAGATATATTCATATATTGACAATGCAGTTAAAGGCTGCAGCCAAGAATAAATAAGATTTAGCGAGAGTGGGTGAACGTCTGAGAGGACGGGAGGAGGGAATGCCAAGAGACGGAGACACAATGGGACTCAGGGAGTGAATGGGGGACGGACTGAGGAAGGAAAAGGCGTAGTGAGTGAGAAAGTGATCCAGGCGCCAGCTGTGATTCTTCTCTGTCAAGTATCGCTCATTGAGAGCGGTGATAATTGACAGCATTGGCTGACGTCCTTCCCCGGACCACTCTATTCATTATGGAACCAAAACAATCTCCCCCCAAAGCCCCTCACCATATCTTCTGAAGTATATTAAACAACAGCACTTCATAACCGTGTGTGTGAATCTATCAGCGGCTAACATGTTGCTTGTTGGGAAAAAAAACGGCTCTACTTTTTTTTGCGAAAGTTTTGTGCACTTGATGTACGAGCGAGTTTCATCCGTCCGAAATCGATGTTCAGTCAAGTCAGGTGTCAACACGGAGGAAGGGTTATTGTTAAAAGGTTGAAGAGCGGCAGGTCTTGTATAATCCACAGCAACCTTTGTGGAAAGATGTCTGGAGAAATGACGAGGTTTGGAGAAGAGATCAGGGAGGGTTGCAACAAGGCTCGGCTCATCGTGGCTGAGGAAGTGATTAAAACCGGAGTCAAGTTAAGCTGTGAAAAACTCTGCAGAGAGAGAAAAAACAAGGGACGTTCTCAGCTTCTCTCACCGATACGGATACTTTTACACGCTCCAATTCCTGCTGCATGTGAAGAGGTTTTAGCTGCGGAGCTTCCGTCACATAAAACAAACAAATAAATAACATCTTGACTATCATCTGATGGGAACCTTCAACTCAACTCAGACAAAATTAATCCAAACAAATACAGCAACTGCTTTTAATTCACTTCAAGGTGTCAAAAAGGTCACGTCGTAAACCGTTTTCAGACTCTCCGTACGCTCTATAGAAGGAGGTAATATACGGCGATACCGTACGTTTTTACATCGTTGTAGGGAACAAAAAAAGGGAAACATTTCAACACAGCAAATCAAGAATATTTACGAGCACACGTTCCAACATACGGCGTCACACACATGTTGTATCGAGCTCCCACAGAACGCACCTGGACTACAGACCAATGACATCATGGGAGGAAAAGAGTTAGCATCTGATAGTTCCGACACTGCTTTCTGGGGCTAATAGTGGTTCCTGAAGACTCTTATCAGTCAGGTTATGACTTCACTGTCTCGTCCTTGCCAGTCAGCATTCAGCCTCTGATATAGACGATGACAGCCCGCGACGGGATACAGCTCCAAGAATCTTTTATCAAGCCTGTTCATTCATACTTGCACACAGATAGAGAAATGTAGAGTCGCACAAAGACGCACAAACAGAATCAGTCATCGGGCCTCGTACCCCTCCTCCTCCCTCCCGCACAGACACACTCATCTACCATTTCATCCCAAAGAGACTGGACACATTCAAACAAACAGAGGAGACGGTTATTGTCCGAATGCAATCATCTTGTACTGTCCATCTCCTTGACTGTTGTGGGACAAAGGAGCCTTCTGTGCACGAGGCTCGCAGCGTGTGAATGGGAGGTTAGACATCTTAGCCCTTTCCATGGCTGTGGACATTCAATCTGCCATATACACATCCCGGCGGATCTGATAACGCGAAACAAACCCCGGGGAGGGAGAAAGAGACGGAGAATAAGTCAGACGCTAATGGCTTCGGTATTGTGTGTAAATCCTCGCTTATCTGCCCGCTCTCTGTGTTAAGAGACTGGTCAAGGGCAGCGGGGAAGAATAAACTCCAAATGCAATGTTGTCCGTCAGCGTTCGCCTCAATGTAAACAGCTGAGAACAAGACGTGACTGTGCAGAGGTGAGCGGCCCGCTGGAGAGTCGCCGTGACGTTCCATGAATGAAACGCACAAACGCACCTACACACACGTATGCTAGGCTGATACAAGAAAGGGCTGACCCGGCATTAGCTGGAGCTAATTATTCTTAGCCTCCGAAAATTTCATGCACACACACACACAGTCACACTAATTGTTGTGCCCATTCTCTCTTTAGCGCTGTCGCGTCCGTGTCTCGTGGCGACGGAACAGTAAGAGGGAGAAAATGAGACGAAAAAAAAGGTAAAAAGGAGCGAGAATGGGAGGAAAAGAAAAGACATGGCGGATTATCCCCCTAATCCCCCTGTCCCATTATAGGGGGGGCTCAGCTCCAAATACACTAAGAGTACAGTAGGATCATGCCTCTCTCTCTTCCTCTACCTCTCTCTCTCTCTCTCTCCCTTCACTCAGTTTCATTTTTTTCCACATTCCCAATGTTGCGGTGTTTTGTGCAGAGAACTCAATCTGCTGAATGGAAATCACAAACTACAAAACATTTCATACCAGGATTCATTCGATTTTCCTCACAAAAATGTGGCTTTCCAAAGAAAAATATTAGAAAAATGACTTCCTTATATTTCTTTATATTTTATCCTCATATCGGATCAAGAGAAGAGCAATGACGTGAATGACCATATCTGATCCTGATTACTTTGTCCGCAGTACACGAGGTGAAAACACAGTGAAAAGAAGAGGAAGGTCGTAAAGGTCATTGGTTCGATCTGAGACGGTGTCCAAGTGTCATCGAAGAAGACAATAGCACCTTGTATGTCGCCGCCACCGTCAGGGTGTGAATGTGTGCGTCCATTTCAATTTGGTTCTTGTTATTTCGAGGTCCCTAATTCTACCTTTACGTTTGTATTTTGTATTTTTGTGTCCCCTTTCGAAGCGATTCCTTGGCTTCGGGCTATCAGAGGTCTCGACCCCTTTGAGGCCCCTCGTGGAGTTACACCACCTCACAAGTGCCGCAGGTATTCAAAGTGAAAAAACAAAAAAAAAAAACCAACTCATTCAGACGAGTTAAATGTTTCCAAAGTCAAGAATCTTTGGAGCTCACACAATAGTTGTCATCTCCTTTCACTCGCAAGAAAGACTTGAATGAAGACGACTGCGGTAAAATTACAATTAATTCATACTATTGACTTGCATGCATCCCGGCACGCACACACACACACACACACACACACACACACACACACACACCCACTTGCACACCCTGAGAGAACGTGACGGGAGCAGGTGTTGGATGTAATGAGTTTGTCTACAAGCTGTTATAAAATGACAACTGGGAGTGTGGACCCCGTCATTGGCACATACACCCTTTTTGTTCACCGCATCCAAGCGCACACACACGAGCACACACACACTGCTGCCGCTTCCCTAACTGCACACTTCTGTCGATACCACTTGTCTTTTAGGGAGTGAATCAACCGTTTGAGTGGAAGAGAGGAGTACGGAGGAGGGAAACACACCTCGGCGTGTGAGTGCGTGGGCGGCGAGGTGATTGTACACACGTGTGTTTGCATATACTTTTTACGTTGCACTTAGCTCGGCTGGACAGATGTCTTCCCGTGTGAGATGAGTTTGCCAGGTATGGTAATGTGTGAATTAATGTCGCGCTACCACGCCTCGCACTGTGCATCACTCACTCACTCTCATCTCGCGGACATGATCCCACTGCCAACTACCGCAGCTGTAATTCAATCCACCTCCTCCTTTCACTCACTTCCACAATCGAGCCATCAGTAATTCATCTTCAGGTACCAGCTTTTGTTTCCCCCCCTCGCCATTCTCATCGCAATCAACATCGGACTTGGCGACGCTTTAACTGATAATTACAAATATAAATTAAAGCACTCAAATGTCATTCATGTTGTCACAACCTGCATTCATTTATTTCCAATCCTTCCTTCTCTCCATCTTTAATCCTCGACTTAATTCTGAATGATAATCAGATACAAATGTCAGGCTAAAAGCAAGGAGAGGTGAAATCAAAAGCCACTAAGCTCTTTGTTATTCACCTGTGAGTGCAGCGAGCCAGAGGTTTATTAGATGAAGAGAGATGAGAACCCAATAAACACTCAATGAGGTCCACACACACCGCTCCGTCTTTCAGTCGTTCTACCTTACCAAGTCTTGCCTCACCTCACGTTGCTGCCGCGAGTGGTCGGTCTACCTCAGCGAGCCCCTCCGAAACACACATTCATTTGCATTCTTGCACGCTGTCTTCTATCTGAAAAGCAGCTCATGCTCTCCCTCATCCTCATCGCTCCATCTGTCCATCAATGCTCATTACTCCCCCGGGTTTCCATTCCTCCTTCTGTCATCTTTGTGACCATCCATCCATCTTCTTCAATGAGCACAACAGACTCTGCAGGATGTAAAAGATGGATGAATTCTCTGCAGGTGCCACGTTCTTGACCTACATCATGTGAATTCACTGTATTATTGAAAGTGTTTTAAAGTGAATTAACAGGCTAGACCATTAAAAAAACATACAAGGAGACGCTGCAATAGTTTGTCGGTGTTAAATATATTTTCTGACAACTCTAATATAATGCTAAAGATATAAGTGTAGCGCACATAATCGCAAAGCCGTGCTTCTACGATGAAGGTTATATTTTCGGCTTTTATCTCCGCACACTAATCCAAACAAACAAGAAGAGCGCTTAACGCCGCACTTCCTACGGTGACGTAATCTGATAAAAGTCCCCGCCGAAAGATTTCCCCCTTTGTGTGAAACCATCTCATCATCTCCAAATGTGAACAACGTATCTTTTCCTGAAAACTAATTTCCCCGTGAAAATGGGGTTTTAAGTCTTTTGAGGCTCCTTTTAGATTCCAATAAACTAATTCCAGGGCCGATACCAAGAGAGGCTTATTTCAATTTCACAAGGCTTTGTTCAAATTTGTTTTATATTACCATGCTGGTGGGCAGAGGGGTGTTTTGTTTTAATGCATTCAGGTGTCTATTTTGTTGTTTGTAATCCTCAAACCGTAAAAAAAAAAGAAGAAGGGAAATGGGTTTGCTTCATTCCCTCCTTCTCCCTTCTCTACCCTGTCTCTGCTCCTCTCTCATACAGACTGGGATACATCCTCAATTTCCAATTATAAAATAATAAACATCATGCTTTTCAGAGGATGCCTATGCACGCTGCTGGGGAGACGCCTCTCGTATATGTACCGCTGTAAGACTGTTTTTTTTCCATGAAATAACGTTTCACAGGAGGTAACAGCAAAGTAAATCTCCAAAAACCTAGCGATTATTCTCACTATTTTCCAGTCAGTCTGATTTAGCCAGGCAGCCTCATACCAACACACACACACACACACACTTATTCACGCAGAGTGAAAGTCTGAAAAGTTGCACATAAAGAACATGAATGAGTTAAGTTGCATGCACAACAATAAGCTCCCGGAGGAAAGCAGCGAGTGCATAAACTGTGGATAAGATACAGGGTGCAAAGCTGTATAATAGTAATTGCAGCCACTAATGACTATAATAACATACCTTAACACTGGGCTGCTCAACTCTGGGCTGCCTCTGTTGATTGCAATCATTGTTAATTGCAAGTGTTTGAGCCAATTAAGAACAGTATCAATTTAGACTGTACGCTGCTCCGACTAGTCTCATCGTAGGAAGAACATCCACACCAATATATTTCATCACGGACGTTTTAGGAACAATAAATAAAGGACAATATCATCATCATCAAGTCTGTGTTTGACAGGCCTTTGCTTCAACCTAAAGATTGTGTGTGTGTGTGCAGGTGTATTCGGATTAACAGCGATGCATCTGGGGAAGTAAACCTGGAGAAGCCATTAATTCCCTGTTCTCTCTCCGGGGGACGAATATAATGTTCACGTGCAGCTCAGGAAAAAAGTGAATTTCCAGAGGGGACGGTTCTTATATGGATAATCATATACGATCGTAAAACACATACATTAAAGGAGCAGCATGTAGTATTTCAGGAGATCTTATGGCAGTATATAATATTTATAACTGGGTTTCTTTAGAGTGTAATCAGCTGACACTAAGAATGAGGCTGTTAAATCGACATTAGGAGTTGTTCCTCTACATCTCTGCATCTACAGTAGCAAACAATATGGTGATACTGGCCATGATAGATGAATGACGAAAAGAAACTGTGCATCTGCATGAAGGTAAGCCCGTGGTTTATCTACTTTTCCACGGTTTGAAACATGATCCTCTGTGTTTCTGTAGGAATCTGCAGCCCTGCTCTTCCCTCATGATGTCCAGGGACTCCTCTCACAGAAGAACGGACTATTGCTTCATCTTTCTTTACTGTGTTGGAGCAATGACGTTTCCTTTGTTTTCTACTTGAAGAAAACTGTTTTCTGGTTGCCGGTAATCAATTTTGTGCCGTGACGAGTTTGACAACCCACATTTTGAGAAATGTAAGACCACATGTGAATTAATTAGTCTTCCCTGTGGGAGGGGTTGCAATCTCCAACATCACCGCTAGATGTCACTTGGTCCTATGCACTGCTCCTTTAAGGACGTACCTGCAGCAGGTACATTCCTTCAAGATTTCCTCGACAAACCTTTACAAGAAGTGCAGAGTTTACACAGGTAAAGCGGCTGACTTTAAGGTCTACACAAAAGGATATATTCTTTTTCAGTATTCTTTAGGCATCGTAAAAAAGCCAAAGAAAAGACTGTGAATTCTTTAAATGAAATGCTGAAGGTGACAGGTGCACTGTACATAACGAGTGAAGCCTCATAGCTTCAAGCTGACAGACACATCACAAAAGACGTAGAATGTTTACCACAAAAGCCTGTCGGATGGAAAAAAACAACAACACTTGAAGCCATTCCAACATCACAGGCTGTAATCACAACACAGTGCAGAAACCCTTTTGTTGTGAGCCGCGACAGCAGCGCTGGGCACTTTCCATCATGCAGACCCTGAGTTGACGGGTACAGGCGAGTCATACCTTTAAAACATCGCCCCGGGCCAACCCTTGACATTCCGGAACCGGCTGAAGTTGCTTAACACTGATGTGACAGGTCATTGCGCGAAAACTAAACCCGCTGATCCTAGCGGTCTACCGATCCATCGATCTGTGTCGATGCATCAATCACGCATGTTTGGCATAAGCAGAGGGCTGTTTATTAGCAGCTTTCTTTGCTGCCATGCAAGCGAGATGCTGTCAGCTCTTGTTACGGGACTCCGGCGATGCTTTCCAGAAACCTGACGTGCCTTTGAAAAACGACCCCGTTTTATCCGCCCTGCTCTCGAACTTACGGGAAAAAGCGGCGGAGTTAAGTAGTTGGAGTTTCTCCCACATTCTCTAACGCAGTGTTTCCCAATCCCTGACGCGGGGACCCCCTGCCCTGCATGTTGTAGATGCCTCTGCTCCAACACACCTGATTCTAATAAAGGGCTCGTTATCTGGCTGTGCAGACGCCTGATAACGAGCGTGTCATTTGAATCAGGTGTGTTGGAGCAGAGGCACATCGACAACATGCAGGGCAGGGGGTCCCCCGGGAAACACGGCTCACACGCCCCCAACTCAACTCCTCTATCGGAATACAAATACACGCCGGCGCTTCAATTCATATTTGTTTTTAACCTGCAGCCATTTCTCAGAAGCGTTTGATAGATGCGCATCCCCAACTCCAAATAGAGATACGTACTTTCATCACCCGCATCCAGCAAGAAAAGGATGTTGTTTTATTTTCTACCATGTTGGATTTACTAGCCCTACAGGTATTCCTAATCTTAAAGCCCTGATGTACCTCACACATTCTAATAACATAAAGCTGGTTGAAATATAATCTCAGCATGATCAACTTCTTTCATTACTGTGTGGAAATGTGTCTTTTCATTCGAACGACAGGCGCTGCACACTTGAAGAAAAAAAGAGCTCCAATTAGCCAAATACTTCACTAACTTTGGCGGCACGTCTTCGGTGATTGCTGATGTTCTAACAAACAGCACAAACACATCACCATTAAAACCGATGATGTGTGTGCGTATCCTTTCTTCTCCACGTCGCCAGTCATCTTTGATCGCATTTAAAATGTACAAAACATGTACGACATGAATTGATAATCCTACGAAAAAGGCAGCATTTGTGACAAAGCAGTGGGTAATAAATACTCAAATCTCTTTCAGTATCCACAACAACACAAATTCATTATATTCCTTTGAGGGAAAACAGGCTTGGTCAGCGGCTGACCATCGTCTGAGAGTGTGTGTGTGTGTGTGTGAGTACGTTCACTGATTGAGATTCTCCAGGGACGGAAATTGGAACCTCATCTGCTGCACACATGTTTGCATGCACACACACACACAGACACACACACTGCCGGCAGCTATTTCACCACGCTGCTGACTGCCATTAATTCCTGTGCCACATCTCCTTATAGGTGAGAAACTGGTGACAGAAGGAACCCCAGTCGGAGAAACACTCTCTCTCTCTCTTTCTCTCTCTTTCTCTCTCTCTGCATCATCATCTCTTTCTCCTCTTCCCATCACTCCAGCGCCATCCATATTCAGCAGATTCAGGCATGTGGAATAAGGAGAGAAGGAGGTGGATTGGGAGTAGATGGTGGAGAGAGGGAGGGAGGGAGGCGGGGGGGGATTGTACATTCACCGCCAGCTCTTCTTGTTGTGCTGGAATGACCCATCATTTCACACCGGGCCAAATGGCATGAATTCATAAATATAAATAATATCAGCAAATTTGTTTTTTCAGGATTCTGTACACAGACACGGGCAGGGCCACGTTAGAATAGAGATGCCTTCTTCCACACTATCTTTCTAGCCTTTATTATGTCCCACCACACTCTCCTTTTTTTTTTTTATTATTATCAAATTCCACATGGTCCCTCCTTCATCCTCATTTCCCTTCCCTCTGCCACTATCGGCTTCCTATAGTTCTCTTCCAACCATCACCTATCTAGTCCCGTCTTCTATTAGGATTCAGAGTCACAAAGAAGATGGGAGGAGGAGGAAGAGGGCATGTGGCAACACTCTTATCTCTCCAACCGGGATGACTGTGTCTAATTCTTGCCATATCCATATTTTCTGTTGTTTATTTGCTATCGGTCGCAGGTATCTGGGTGAAAAGCCGGCTGCCAGAGATGATTCGATGAGGTAGTGAGGAACAGAAAGAGTGTGGGCAGAGACTGGCCCCGGCTGCTGACAGTTGGACTGATGAGCATTGGCTCTCCATTTGCAAAACCAATACATTCCTTTTGGCTGTTGCGCAGTTCTTCCGTCCTTTCTGCTGTCAGATTCCTCTCTTTCTACCCCCACTGATTGTTCGACTCTCTCGTTTCCCCTTCGAAAGAAAGGAATGACAAAAAGACCACTGTAAATTGTTTTTTTGGCAAATCTTGATTTTTGAACGTCTGGACAGGAAACATGAATTCACATTTTTGCAAATAAAATCAAAACCACATTCGGAGGTGCTTTTTTTAAAAATGTGATTCCAATCAATTTCTTCGGATGCTTCTCAGTCAAGACCCTCGAGTCGATCACATTGATTTCAGAAGGACTTTGCATTCTTTGCAAGACAATGCACGACAACCGCATCAATCCTGAGCGACAAATGAGCAGCGGAGCAGAGTTAAGAGGAGCGGCTCTGGTAGTAAAGAGAACAAAGAGAACACAAAAACGTGGAAAGACAATGAAAAGTATTTTCTGCTGGCGCCGCTAAACACATCAGATGACACACAACTCCCACCTGACCACTCGCTAGTAACAGTGCGGACAGTCGTCTTAAAAAGATCTGTTATGAGAACCGAAACAGATTCGCCCGCTGTGTGAACAAAGCCGCACAAACACAACACACACACACGCACAGTCAACCAGTGTTGTTATACGGCCGCACTCATACACACTGAGAGCCGCGCAAAACATTCGAGCAAGGGCAGATACAACTGATTAGTCAAACTGCCACCTCTCAACACCACCGACGCTAATGGTTGCCACAGTAGTCAGAGATAAATACGGCCAATCAGAGACAATCACCAGTCGGGCTGAAGAGGCAGGTGAACTAATGGCAAGGACGGAGCACGGCGATGAAATTCACTCACAGAGGCTGATAGTCATTTGGCACAAGTGAAAACAAGTGTTTCTCATATGCATCAGGTGGGAGCGAACGACACCCACGGCCTCTCTCCGCTGTACAATCCTCCATCAGGCTGCACCCCTCCACGTCTCTAGTTCTCTCTCCAGCTCCATTTACCACTTTTGTGTAATAGAAACTCAAGCTGATGAAGAAGGGATGGAATGACTGTAAACATAAATAAAGTGCGTTGCAGGTGCAGGCAGCTGACTTCCACAATGAGCGAGCATAGTCAGACTGCGTTGAGAGCAGAAAATAGCATGAAGCCATCAATGATGAACCACATGCGGTTCCTGTTCTTCTAGATTTAGAACTTCTTCAAATAATAATGGTTCTGAAGAGCCCACAGAAATAGCTCCTACCTGGGAGACCTGAGGCTGACTTACTGTATCCTGTAAGTCTTCAGCTAAGCGCGATGACAAAGATCTTAACTCTCTTAGCCACATATGACCTTTGTCTTTTATGGGGTTTCTTTTTTTTTTTTTTTCATTCCCTCCTTCTTTTCCTTCCTAGTTTTTTCTGAATTTATGTTCTTTCTTGTTCCAGGCTGTTGCTTCTACCGGCTTTTATGGGAAATGAGCACACTGTTACATATCAAACAAAGGTCAGCGTGTGTGTGTGTGTGTGTGTGTGTGTGTGTAGTGTGTGTGTGTGTGTGTGTGTGTGTGTGTGTGTGTGTGTGTGTGTGTGTGTGTAAAATGGAGTCATGTCAGATTACCAACAAAAGGTCAGTGGGACGTGCTCCAGTGATTGCGGTGCGACTCCCAGCGAGCGACTTGTTGCTGTCAATAGGAACTAAAACATATTACTGCGTCTGTTACTGAGGCTCATTCACGGGATCAATGCTGCCAATTTTTACGGCAACGTTCAGACATCAAACCATAACACAATCCAATGTTAAGACTGTATCTCACCACCAGGTCTGGTGCAGCCACCATTTCTGCAGGAAATATTTAAACATGCATTTATATGGCGCTCTTCTACCTTGACCGCACTTTATTGATTAGCGTTCCCACACCAGCGGCAGCCGAGCAGCCATGCAAGGCAGCTACAGATTCAGTGTCTTGTTTTAGGACACTTTGACACATGAGCAGGAGAAGCCAGGGATTGAACCCCCGATTCAGACGCCTGGTCCCATGGAGATCATTGCTCTGTCACATAATAATAATGTAAGATGAAATATGAGGATTATTAGACTCACTGATAGGCAGCAGCAGCAGCGGCGGTGAACCGTGAACCATCCGTGTGATTATTCTGGGACATTATTTTAAAATCATTTGATTAATCAAATAATAAATCAATCACATAATTACATGTATTTTTCAGTGCAACCGAATGTTTCTATTAAGTTAATCAAGGTTCACTAATGCTAACACTTTCATGTGTGTGGTGTCACATTCTCATAAGATCTCGTGCGAGAAGCAAGTGGAAAGTCTCCCTCTTTAAAACAGCAGCTAACAAACGGAAGAAAAAAAAAATTAGGTTGCCTTGAAAGAAGGTTCAGGTTTAAAGGACAAAAGGTCCTTCGGTGACACCTGCGTTCCTTTTTGATAAGAGACAAGACAAGCTGCTGTTATTGAAACATCAAAAAGCAGGACTATAATCCTCACACACACTCTGCGTGATGTCACAGCTCATGACCACTGGCAAATGTCAACATACCAAAGTGCATATTACATGAAGAAGAAAACGACTCAACCTGAAACCTTCAACATGGACCGAAGCAGCAGGATCAAAGAGGGGGGGCAGAGGTGTCGGTGAATGTCTTCAACAGGAGGATAAAGATAGCTCTGCCACACATCGTATACAGTACAGGGACATTTGAAAACAATGGTTACAAAAATCGAGAGCGGGCGGGATTCAAGGATGTGAACACAGTCAGCCTGATCCACCCCTAAACAAAGTTAATTATCCTCCAACCCTCCCTGCCAATACGACGTCCCAGTCCTCAGCTCTCCTGTGCTCTACGTCACTCTCTCTCTCTCCCTCTGTGCTTTTTAAACACCTCGCCCGATGGCAGCGTGACAGAGTGCGGCTGTCCACAGAGAGGCATCACAATTGGATTGTTGGCTGTCACTTAGACTGATGTCCATCTGTGCCTCTGACAGCTTAACAATGAACACGTGTACGTACCTGCGGGAGAGGCTCCGAAAAAGATGGAAATTTGAAGATCTGCAAGTCCGCGTTAATTAAGGGGGCGTCGTTCGCCGGGGACGATCAAGTGACATGATTAAAGTCTCACAACAAACGCATCTGAGGCTGGATTTCCACTGCTGAATACTCTCCTTTGTATTGTTTATACCGCTGTCAGCAGTCAGCGCACGTGCCCAGTAGATTGCTATCAACAATAGCGCCGTATTGATTGTTGTTTTATTATCATTATTTGTTTATCATTGATTCACGTGTGTGTTTGTGGCTCGAAAATCTGCCCACAAATGGCCTCGAGGACACACAAGCTTAATGGTGGCAAATATTTAATCAATTATTTGTGTTTTGTAAGACTTATGTGTGTAATGTGCACACGACACAGCAGATACAATAAAAAGCTAGACGCTGCAAGAACGCAGAAAGATGAATATGAAGGGATAAAAACACTTGTTTATGTCCGATTCAACGGCACGCTGTTGTTGTTGTGTTTCATTTGCAGTGTTTACAGTAGGACAGGGGTTTGGTAGCTTTTCCTACCAGCTCAGCTCCTTCAATAATAGATGCCTGTAAGATGTTACTGTTCTATCTCCAGCTAGGGGGCTGTGAGCCAGTGGTGGAGATGGCTTGTGCAGGGTTATTCATAGATCACACACACACACACGCACACACAAACACACACACACATATGCACGAATGCACGCACTTCCCATTTCAACCGTGCAATCCTGCTCCCTCTTCTCCCAGCTGCCCTATTAAACTGAAGAATCCCGGGAAGTGAAATGAAACTAGTAAATCTTGACTGCTTTTATGATTGACTTGATATGATTTGTATTATAATTTGGACCCAGTGCTCCTTCTCTCTCTGCTGCCGCCTCCCACCGACGGACTCCCCAGCCCCTTCTCACTCCTTTCATTACTTAGATTGGCTCTCGTGAAATAGGCCATAGGGTCTTCAAAACGCACACGTCTATATCCATGCGCACATCGGCTCTTGAGTGCGCATGTATATATATATATTTATACACAAGTACACAGCCTCACCGTCCCTTGCTGGACAGGTCGACAAGCGAGCTGAAGGGGGGAAAGAGACGGGACAGTTTAGTGACGAAATCTCATCTCGGCTTGAGGAGCAGAGCACAAGTGAAAATGTGGAGATAAGATGGTTTAGAATGAAACTGAGATCTGAAAATCAGACCCCTCCCCGGACACAATAGACTGAGCTCATACATGAATGTATGAGAAAGCCTGCGGAGTTAACCAATGGGCATAAGGACCTCAGAGAGATGGAGAGAATCATTATATTGACTAAGTGATGGACTAACTGACAGAACGACCGACTGATGAAGTGACTGTCTGAATGGACCCTTTTTGAAATGCAGGCAGTTTGAAGTTGGAAGTCTGAGGGTCTTTGACCGTTACAGTCTGAACAGACAAAGGCTGGAGAGGGCAGCTTCTTCGACGACGGGCCCTTTAGCCTTCTGTGGCTTCTTCAAAAGAAATGATAACCGCATCTCCAACTTCCTCTCCGCTCTCGGCTGATGTGTCCTTGGGCGACACTTTCCTTTAGCCCTCTCACTCTGTTTGTGAGTGCCTCTGTTGGAAATGAAGGCTAAGTCATAAGTGCTGGCCAGGCCTTTCTACTTGACACTCAGATCAGGGGCCAAAACACCTGCAATGTCCTCTCTCTGAGCAGACTTTTTTTTCCTTTGCCACTTTGCCAATGAGAATTGAGCAGGTCTTATCTGTAGGAGAGCAGTGTGCAGGCCCTTTCCTCAGCAGTCATTTAAACCCTCGCTTTAAAGAAAGCATTCATGTAAAGTTTGCACAAACTCTGCTGTCAGAGATACTACATGCTCCAAGATTGGACCTTAGTACATCAGGCTATTCCCTGGTCATGGTCGTTACGGAGTTATTAGGGCCTTTAACCACTATGTGTTCCCAAGTATGGGCAAAATAATCTTAAAAAACAGGGATCCAATCTCTCAGGTCCTTCTCTGTGAGTGAGAACCGACTCTGGCCGAGCTTCTGACAGCCACAGACGGGCCTGCAGCCACATATCTGTCTCTAAAGCCAGATGACTCACAGAGGCCTGGGCCCAGTTACCTGCTGGGGCCCCATGTCTGTCCCAGTCGCTTACCACGGAAACACACATGTGCATTTACACAAGGTCACAGGCGGAGTGACAAACACACACCTGCAACTGGGCACAGCCGCGCACACACTCTTTGCTTTTCCAGTCTCCTGTGGATGGCATGTACACTTTCAACATCCTTTCCTGCCAATATCGGGTCTTTTTAAGAGAGTACAGGCAAATCATTCTGTCTATATTCTGTGGTGAGGGGCCAAACTAAACGGGGCCAGTGGAAAGAATGAGAGGAGGAGAGAGGAGAGGAGAGAGGAGAGGAGAGAGGAGAGGAGAGGAGAGGAGAGGAGAGGAGAGGAGATTGACATAGGAAGTTAAAGGAAGTATAGTAATAAAAGAACAACGTTCCCTGTGCAGTTTATGACACTGGACTTCACAGTATGACGGTTCAAACTGTGTTCCAACATTTATCTCTCATTTTCTCACCTGGATCCACCAGCGTGTTCAGTTTACAGAGTTTTTAAAGGAAAGAAAGCAGAACGGTTGCAGAAAAAGCTCCACAGTCAGCAGCGGAGCTGTGCAACGAGTGACTGGAGGGATATTAGCGAGGGGTACTTACATCCTGGGACTTCGGTCAGCTCATTCAGCGGTGGCACTGTTTCTAATGTGTTGGCATATTTCTTGGCGGCCTGTCTTTGCAAGTGTCGAGCCTCTATTTCCTTTTTGGTTCTCGGGATGCGACATTTGAAAATACAGCACAGGGTGATAACTAAAGGGAGGAGAAGGGCGAGAAAGGTTTCATGTTATTGCATTGTCAAGTATTCATATCACACTCATCCCATGCTATCATCTCAAATACATTGGCATCAGTTATGTTTGCATGTGCTCATAGAATTCAGTATTTCGGTATATTTTCCTGCAGAGCAAGTTGCACCGACTTCTGAGGGAGGACGTCAGAGTTAATGAAGTCCTGCAGGCTCCGGTCAGCCATTATTATGCACATACATTTGGCGAAATCCTGTAATCTCACACTGTATAACGAAGTGTCTGGCACGTTTTCAGCACGACACCGAAACAAACTCAGCTGCTGGATGTCAGTCGATGCATGCAGGAACCAGCGGGGGCTCTCTCTCTCTAAATTTGTTCAAATGATCAACCACGAAGCGTTAATCAGCGTTCAGACCTCCGGGACATGCTTCATGTTATCAGCTAAAGGCTGGGAGGCGGGACAGTGACACTCGATGATGGCTGTGGGTTGTGCTGCTTTGGCTTTAATTTCCAATGCAACTCATGGATTTTCTTCTGTTTTGCAGAACAAGCTAATGGATATAACCTTTGTTGTGAGCACATCAGTGACACTAGAGAAGATGAGGGTCCTCTGAGACGTGGCTTTTGAAACATTCCATTTCAGGTGAGAAGAGAAATCCTCATCGATGTGACTGAGAGGAGTGAAGTGCTGAGAGCCCGTCAGAGGTGGAAAGTATTGTTCCGCATCGCTCTCATTGACGACGTGAACGGTCAATTGAAAACCAGCCTCTTACATTGGTTTAGTAAAGAGGACTTTGTGGCACCACAATGGAACGGACAGCCCAAACAGGATTAAAGAGGAGCGGTTGATATCCTTGACCAACAGAGAAGGAATTGCAGAGATTCATGGAGAAAAGACGAGCAAAGGAAACTCATCTTTGAAGTGAAGCCCTTGATCCTGCAAATTCATGCTTGTAGCACCGTTACATTAATCTATAAACATGCTTTTCATGTAGTGATATAAAAGAAAGAAGGTTTTCCTACGCCTGGTCACCTGTTGCCCTGCAAGTCTTCCCTGCTCCAACACACCGGATTCAAATGAGAAGCTCGTTATCAGGCTTCTGCAGAGCTTCCTAACGAGCCCTTGATACGAGGGGACGACCAGGGATCGGGAGAGCTCTGAAGACTTCTACATGTTTTGGGGGGACGGTCATTAAAAATAATGACCATTGACAATTTCGACAGCAACAAATCAAGAAGAAAATAGTTTGAGGAAGGATTGTAATGGGCAGGTGGAAGAGAGGTGTTTATGGCAGCGCTCCTGCTCCAACGCGACCTGATTCATGTACAAGATTCGTTATCAGGACTCTGCAGAGCTTCATGATGACTCATTCAGTTGACTCCGGTGTGTTGGA
>CAAKHC010003149.1:1654-23995 GCA_901007825.1 Macroramphosus scolopax | reverse complement strand
TGCGGAGGGGGGGAGGGGGGGGGGGGGGGGGGGGGGGGGGGGGGGGGGGGGGGGGGGGGGGGATGTCACAAAGAGGCAGAGCAATGCTGCTCTAATGGGGAAGCAAAGACTAGATCAACAAGTTCAGTGGGTCTAAATATGTATTAGAGAGGCAAAGTAAGATCTTCCAATTCAGCGGTTGCAGCCATTACCTGGATGTCTCCCAGTGACACGATAACGATGTCATTACCCCCCCCGTCACACCGCGCCTGCTTGTCACACAGGGCACACATCATTTCCTATGTATACATCTCCGGCCTGCATTTATTTAAGACGGCTGTCTATTTCCAGTAGTGTTTTTGTGAAGGTTGGTGATTTCATGAGATACCAACCAACTGCTAAGACGAACACCGAGAAGATGCCGATGACCTGCCATAACCGCAGCCCCCAGAAGACGACGGTCTCTGAGGTGACGGGGTCGGGCTTCTTCGGGGGATCTGTGGGTAAGAGCTGAGGGGAGAAGAAGAGAAGGGAGTATGAGGGTTAAAGTTTCATCCATACGGGTGGAGATTCACTTCATCTTTCTCACTTCGAGCGAAAAATGAGTGAAGGTTAAATCCTGGAAAGGTCGCAGACTCCCCGATCACCTGTCACACTGTTATCACGTGGCCCAGAGCTTGATGGTAGTTCACAATGTTTTTAAGTGCAATCAATATCCATAGGCATGATTGGAACGTCCTCACTGACCTCAACTCACAGGCTGTAATTTGGGATAATGGCTGGTTTGGTGACGTGTTCACTTTGTGTATTATTTATCCGTCACATTAGGATGACGACATTTAAACAAACCATAGAGATGATTTTTTTTAACATTACCCGAAGAGCTGCTTCTATTAAATTTCCAAGGTGAATGAAACCTGTGTGTCGGTGTGTGTTCGTGTCCGGTCGATGGTTCCGATGTTTGGCAAAGCACCGGTTCCCTGATTCAATCATTATTAGGTTTTCTCCCTCTCGCTGCATCGATCACTTGAGTGGATGATACCAGGTTGTTTGGGAAACTCTATACGTGTGTCAATAACGCTTTAAGACAATAGACAGTTATTACATTTGATACCTATACTTGGACATATTGAACACATTACGTGGTGACATTGAGGAATGTCTTAGGAATAAGACGAGACAGAGAAGTCGTAAACACTGAGGACTGAGACTCTGCGGAGGATGCAGGTGCAGACCTGTCAGTTCTTTTCACGTGGAAGGAATAAAATGAAAAATTATATCAACAATATTTTTAAAGTATTTATTAAGACAATTTTCATGGCTTTTTTTAAGGTTTTTATTTAGTTTTAAATGTCTTCATTCCTGGAAATCACTATTCTCATATATATATATATAAACGTCCTGCCGTCCCGGTCTCGGCACCGAGGGTACAACAACCTTCATCTGTTTGTCAGACCTGATCCGCTTCGGGGTTTCGGTACTGTAAAGCTTAACTGAGGACACAAGAGGGTCTGTGAACAAAGAAGCTGCTTGGGAAACAGCCTGCATGAGTTTACGCTCATGTTTATGCGGCTCCCACAGAGGGATTAGCCTTAATGAGGATATTTAGCACTGCTTTTGAATGCCGTTTTTTTTTTTTTTTTTTTTTTGCTTCATATGTGATTATGCAACACTAAGTCCTTTCATCTGGAGGGGAATTTCATGTGGCTGGATTAAAGGCTATAAGCCTTAAGTTTCTTTTTCATGGCACAAACAATTCATGTGCCCTACTGACCTCAAGCTAGGATAATTGTTAAATACGCTACATTATTACATAAAGGGTTTGTTTGGCTATTTGGTTAGTAAAATTTAAGAAATGAGCACAAGTTTGAGGGTTTATCTTTTCCACATGGAAGGGCAAAGGGCTAATTATGATGCACCTGAACATTGATTCATCACGAGGAGATGAGCTCTCCTCGTCCACCTCCTGAGGTGTTTGAGACCGCAGATCTGGTCACAGAGCGACCATGTTTGTTTACACATCTTCTGTCCCGAGCTCAGTTTTAACTCCTCTTGAATGCACACGTCTTTCAAGCAGCCGGAGGGAGGCTGTTTTTAGAACTTCTGTCTTTGACCTTTCAAAAATACACTCAAGTGCTCGACCGCTGCAAAGGATGAGGAGGCTGCACATCAAAACAAGCTCATACTTGGAGAACTCCATTGTAAATACAAGCATAATCCATTTCCATGTTGTTTTATTAGCACTGCTTTGGTAAACATATTCTTCCAAATTACTTTTCATCTATATTCTTCCCAGTTACTGAGGACCTTTGGCCCTTAATCTTTAGATTACTTCAACCCTCCTTGTGTGAAGGCCAGGTTGTTGTCTTAGTTTGCTTCTGATATGTATGTAAGATACAAAGAGAACCAGTTGCAACAGAATGATTGTATCAATTCCATGTTATTTCAGCAGACTTGGTTGATTTCACTGCAGTTTAGTTACATTCTGTAATATTCTGCACGTCACCACAATCATCCTACTGCAAACACACGTGTGCACATGCTCACCTACACCTCCTTTAATCAGACAGACACCGACAGGACGTGAATAGACATGAATCGCCTGAAGCAACCTTTAACAACAACGCAGCATCTCGGCACCCGGTAATCCCCAGGTTGCTCTTGTGTAACCTGTGGATGACATGATGATGTAGCAGGCTCTTACCTCAGGATCCGGCACCTGGGAGAACACGGATGACAAGCACTGAGACAGCAGGACGGCTCCCCAGCCCCGCGGTAGTGGACATACTGGCTGGTCCCCAACCATTCTCTCCCCCTCTTCCTCCCTGCAGCCACCCTTCCCCCTCTCCTCCCTCTACCTCTGTCCCTCTTCCTCTGTCTCTCTGCCTGCACCGGCGCCGTGTACAGGACAGGACCAAAATGGCCCTGGGTGATTAATGGTAGGTATGGTGGGTGTTCTCCTCACTCTTTCTGATCTCCTCTGTCTCTTGCCTTTCCCTCCCAACACCGCAGCAGCCTAAAGAAACACCAGCAGTCGCCAGCGCAGGCAGATCCCAACTGCTCTACTACGATGGAGGGAGCGAACCCTGCAGTTAGGGGACATTAATTAATTAATAGGCCTGGTGTGGTTTACAGCAGGCTCATCCTGCTGAGAGCAGACAGTTAACACAGTAAAGGGGGATGGGCAGTACAGTAACCATGAGACTGGCCTGCGCAGGACAGGGAGGCGAATGGCAGTGAGCATCATCGTCTTTAATCAGAGTGTAAGAAACATGCTCAGCCTCCCTCCTGCAGAATGGCATCATTTGAAAAGACAAGATGATCAGGGAATCCATTGTTTCATACGCATATTCTGAATTATATAATCAAATAAATAAACATGTATTTATCATAATTCAGAAGTATATGAAATTTTTAATTCATTTATATTTTATAAATGTATATTATTTATAATAAGCAGCTAAAGAAATTAAACTTGTATTTGTTTATTTAGTTTTTATTCATTTGTATGTTTTCTGAATGTCTATTTTACTTTGACAAACAATAAGTAGGTGAATAAATACAAATACATTGAAAAAGGACATTTTTATATATACTTATAATTTATTATCTGAGTCACCTCCTGTTGGAAGAACATGTGAAACAGTGTGTTATTGATCCTGGGAAAGGCTTTAATTAACAATGACAGGGAATCTGGTCTTTGAGGATTTCCTCTCCAATGAAGGTTCCGATGTGTCGACCATTAATCACCATAGAAACGGAGGCACCAGGTCTTGGCTGTATTGATCGTGGAACAACCACTTACTAACTGTATGTAACACGGTTGATTCTGGACCTCCGCTATAGACGACCCTGATCTGTGGCGTGCACAGACCCCCACAGCTCAAAGATCTCAGTGTTCTGAGGCTTCAGGAAACAGAACATAGCAAATCATGACTCTGACCTGCTTCTCTAAAACCCCCCCATTCCCATAAATATCGAGCACTTGAATAAGTCAATCTAAGAGAAGTGATCAGAAAGTGTTGCTGTGCTTATACGCCAATCAGAAATCAAATAAAGACTTCAAAGTTGAATTTGATACCTGAGACCGATGCCGGATATCCAGCTGAGTCTCGAGACTAGTTCTCAGGAGCTGAGTTTAAGAAGTAGAAGACAAATGGTCAAAATCTGGTGATGATGTTAAATTGAGTTCAGTAAAATCAGAGAAGAGTTTATTTTTTTCTTTCTAAAGGGTGAAAAAGAAAGGAAGGAACAGATGCTCGTCCAGGGTAGCTGACAGGAGATAATACCTGAGAAGCTTCAAAACACCTTGAGCTCTAAGAGCATCGGGTTTTTTCCTTATTGAGATGGTATTTGATTGCATCCTAACAATAGAACAAAGAGCTGCAGTATGTGGGCCTGTGCAGACGCAATGAGAGCCCATTATGTTTTAATTGGTTGAAGTGATGTTGTGTCACAACAGGGCTTCACACATTGATATTCATACGGAAATAGGAATACTGACAGTATTTCTCTGAGCAATAAGCCTCCTGGACAGCACAGTGGCTCAGCTGGCATGTCATCCCCCTTTTGTCTCTCCTAATTATTTCTTTCTCTCTCTCTACTGTGAACTATCAGCTTAAGGTCAAACTACAAATATCAGCAGCATGTGATCTGTGGTGCTCATGCACACCGACCACCTCCGACAATGCACACGCACACACAACACAGACAACGATTCAAACTTTCGGCACGTGCACGTTCTCTTGTACTGTTGGCTGGAAATAAACATTGTAGATCTGTCTTCTTTGACACAGTGAGATATACACAAATAAAGTGTAGTTGAGGACTAGATGTATATATTTATTTTGTCAGACGACAACATCAAGTGTGATTAGAACACGGGAAGCAATTCAATGTAGATATATAATATTAAACAGGAAAAGGAAGAAGAGCAGCATACAGATATTTTTACTGTGCTCATTGAAAACTTCATTTGTGACATCACAAATATTTAGCGGCTAATTCCGTTCCATAGTTCAGCATACACAAATATAATGTGGAGAGAAGCGTCCAGTGGACGAGCTTTTTTAGTGAAGTAGGAGACATCTTGTGTCCAGCGGTTCAACTCGTGTTCAACTTTGTATATTCATATAATCTAGAATTGTGACTGAGAAGGAGTTTGTGGCATTTTAAGGATTTTACAATGAAAAACACGTCAGACACACATTCCAGTATTTATCCAAGTATTTTTGTGTGTATTTAACTTAAAAATCTCCTGCTTTGATTTAGATTCCATTTTTGCAGCACTCTACCAAGTCCCTGATTGTCAGAAGAACACATCAGTATGTTACTTCCAGGACCTGCCTCACCACACTGCCCTCTGCTGCTGCTTCCTGTATCTGACACACGGTCAAACATGCGGACATTAGCAACAATACCAAAAGAATTGCAATTATGAAAAAAGGCTCAGCAGCGTCTGAACTGTCCTCAGTCGATCAGAAGACATTGATAATCTTCTTATATTGAAAGTGTTCCATTCATATGCTAGTCTACATCCTTGTGTCAAAAGGTCAAGAACCAACCGCACAGTGTTGTTACCCTCAGCCCCAAAATGTGTTTACCTCAAATTGCTCCTTGAGGGATGAAAAGTATTATGAATTGAATTGAACTGTGTCTTCAGCGGAACTGCAGGTCTGCTGGTGAAGCCAATTACTGCGAACCATCAAGCGTAGGCTGGGGAAATGAGAGCAAGTGGCACAGATCAAACTCTAAATAAGATCATTTGCAACAGAGCTTCTGTCATCAACATGTAATTACACCAAGTAACCTGGACACAAGGATCCTGGATGCATCAGTAACTCATTCTGTGTATTTCATTTACGTTAAAGTGCTTATCATTGCTTCCCTTCTGTCTTAGTAAAGACAAAAGTCTTTATTTGTACTTACTGTGAATTAGAATATTAAGATTTAGCTGTTTATTTTCTTTCTATTAAATGCAAATGAGAGGCACAAGGAGATGAATGGACTCATAGAGGCACAAACCGTTTTCTGGCCTGAGTCAAGTTCCCAGATCCCTTATATACTGATGGCTAACTTTAACCTCTGCCTTCACAGTTACACTATTTACTTTAGTTTCTGGATGCAGTCAATGGTCTGCAGGAAGCATTGGTCCAAAACGAGGGAATACCTCTGAGGAGAACGATGGAGAAAGGAGTCTTTCAAACCTGGAATGACAAATAGGTGAGGCTGTTTACGTACGCTGTGTTTACATAAGTTTGTGTTTGGCTTGGTGGGTTATTGGGCATTTTGGAATAAATCTACACCTTTTCTGCGTAATAGAGCTTTCATAAAACAATATTAAAATTGTCTGGCGAAATGCGATTTATTTGAAAGTGATGATACGTGTTAATGACTGAAGTCAACAGAAGAAGTATAATTAATCTGTGACAACATTGGCTTTTACCTGGAATGACAGAGTGAGAGTTGTATGGAAGAGAAATGAGATTTATTCAAAAGCCAGAAGCTGGTAACGTTGGCCTGATTCCTATCAAGTGCAACATGTTCAGAATTAAAGCTGTACAGGCCAGTAAAGTATACAGTTACATATTCTCGCTGGACTCAGTGATGGACCATCACATGTATTTGCTCCATCAATGCCACTTCTGCTACATTTGCTACATATTTGCTGTAAGCTCATGAGACATACGGTATCTCTTATGTACCTCCAATGACACATGTCAACAGCGAGAAGTCACCCACGCTACATTAAAAGATGCTTCGCCTTCTATCCAGGAGGTATTCAACACAGGCTTGGTTTTGTTACTCTGCGCATAAAGGTTTTCTTCATCACATCCAAACTCTGATATTTTTGTCTTGTGGCCTTTCTCGCTCAGTCCAATGGGGACCTGCCAATCTCCCACAGGGTCCTGGAAGAAATAGTGCGGTATTTGACGCAGCACACTAACTCAGCCATGGTTTTAAATTAAGCGTGATGTGGAGAGAGAGAGGGGCAGGAGGAAGGGGGGGTTGAGAGGTTGAAATCCTTTTGGCTACATTGGAAGAAAATAACTCAGATCTTAGTATGAATGCAGGAGCCCCTCCCACTGCGCTACACATACCCAGTTACGATCGAGATCCCATAGTGTACATACGTGTGACATGCTCTGGGGAACCTATGGAGGACTACAGTGGGAGTTTGTGCAGCTTGAATCCGAATTCATTTTCCAACCACTATTCCCACACAGCTAGTTTCAAGTCAGAAATGATTAGTGATGATTTGAATGAGTATTAAAGTGTAGGGACCTAAACTGGGGAGTTTACTATTTGCATTGGCTTATCACACATTTGTGCACAACCATGTCGAGCCAAAAAAACCTCCGGGAAGGTCAAAGCCATGAAGGTCAACAATATGTAGAAAACAGTCAATGAATGCAAGGAGGGAAGGAGGCAACCTTCCCATTGATTGAAGTTGTTTACACAATCAATCACAACATAGAAACGGTTGCTGTCTATACCTGGGATGCCTTTCATGTTGCCAGCAGTGGAAAAGATTGATCAGATAAAATGTGACAGTGACATTTATAAAACAGCAGGCCGACAAGATATGAGACCATTGGGAGAAATCCTATCAGCATTCAACATTTCTGCAATCAGTAAGAATACTTCTATTGATGTAGAGTTTTGCTACTCGAGGTACTAAGGAGGTTTAACTGAGGCCAGTGAACGCACAAAGCAACCGTGACAAACTGGCTTAGACGGTTGAAATGGAGAAAACGACCATGGTCTGTATGATGATTGTGTGACAGAAGAGGGGAGCCTGTTTCCTGCAGGCTGCTGTTTGTCACATATCACAGGCGAAGGTAGGGCTCATCTGGACGTGAGGTTGAGCAGGGACCAGCCAGTTGCCCTGGCTAGTGTCTTGCCCGGGCTGTCACAGACCCTACAGGAAAACATGCTTGACTTGTCTCATAACGTCATTGTAGTGCTGCATATCATGGTGGAGAGTGCTCTTTGGCGATTCCCTCAGCACCTTAGTTTCCTCTAGCTGAATGGCCAGCCGGGAGACAACACACAAGAGCTACATTACAGCTCTTGTGTGCACAGCTGCACAGCTGGAACTTGAAAAGTAAAATGAACCTTGGCTGCGTGTCCATGTTCATGCATATTTATTTCTGTTATCTGGTGTAAATTTAGAAGAACAAAAATGTTAATGGCTTTAGGACCAGGTCAAGCCATCTTTGTGGTTCCAATGTTACAAATGAAATGTGTACAAATGGCAACAGACTTGTTGGAGAATGTCTTCAGCTCGTCTATGGGAAGCTCTCCTGCCACACTGGTGGTGAGTCACACTGCTCCTGAGGGACAAAGATCTGATAGCCGCAAGCAAGAAAGAAGAGTGAGAAAAGTGAGCAGTAAGAGCATTAAAAACGCAAAAGTGACCCATCATGCTGCCACTAAACATTGGCTTACCAGTTGTACACCCTTGTTGCTGCCACAGTCCTTATTCTCGATCTAAGTTTGTCCTCTCCAGCTGCTGCTCCAGGACCACTGTCCTATAGCACTCCTGCTGGTATTTCTGTTCTGCCTCCAAACACCTTTGGTTCAATTCTTTCTCCCTGCAAGATTTAAACAAAGAAGTGGTTACATATTAGGTCAACATAAAGCCATTCCGCTTGATTGTAACTGTGGAGAAAGAAAATGAATGAACTCCAGGAACTAGTGGAAATCTAGCAATATCAAGTCTCCATATCCTTGAAATGGCAACCTAGTCTCAGAATAAAACATTGGCATTCAACATATATCTGGGCTGAAGATCCCCTCAGGTCTTATTAGGACATCTTTATGTTTGTGATACAAAAATATATCAGAATCCCTGTATGTAAGTCAAATATAACTGTATTTTTACAGTTCTATCGTAGTACCATATCATAAATCTTGGCAGGTTTCAGCACTCCAGCTTTGGGAATCTTAAAAAAAAGGACACTTGATGAAGACAAGATACAGCAACAGTAACCTGATGATGCTGTTTGATCTCGCTGCAGTGCTTCTAGCTTTGTAGTCTAACCTCAGTGAGAAAGTTGAAAAATTAACATAATGTTCTTGCTTTAAAGACTATTTATGGCCTGCTTTTTTGTGAAAGTTGGTTTGAGTATATGTAAATTTAATGACGCTACAGATGAAGCGATATTTTTAGATCCCAGTTTCTCAAATTCTACATACACTGCGACGCATTAAGAAGGAAGGAAGGAACCTGAGAAAGAAGATTATTGGCAAAGATAATAAAGTCTGCAGTTTGCATTCTACCTTTTCTGTAGGGTGTTAACTTGTTCAAGGAGTCTGTCCTTCTCCATGCAGAGGATTTTATATTCATTACACTGGGTCGTCAGCCTGCTCAGATTGGTTAAACATTGTGGACATTTTGAAGAAGTTGAATCTCTGGGAAAGGAATAAAAATACATTTATATTTTAGCTGATAATTCATCGGTTCATAATTGGTGTGTGTTAATATCCCAGGAACAGAAAGAAACACAGTAGCTTTATGTCCACTTACTTGACCTCTACACTGCTGCCGACGGCAGGAAGCACCAGCTTATGACCAAATTTGGAAACAGAACTGAAAATGTTGAAAGACAGTCATATCACCAGAAATATCACTTACAATTGAAAAAAAGAACGATTTTATTGCAGAAAGTCCCCAATTCTTCAAAGTGACCTATTAAACCTTATGATGGTTAAATCAGGAGAATAGTGTTAAATTTGTTGAAAGCAATTCCATTAAATTAAAGCATATTTGACTGATCAGTTATAATGATTGCCACTAGGGCACATACACTGAAGATGTTATTCGCTTGTTGATGTCTCCCTCTTCAGGGGAAAATCCTGAACTGGAAATTGTTGAGTTGACGCTGGACTGTCCTTCCACACTCTGTCGCTGCAAAAGTTTTAAACACACTTCACACTTGGCAGATTTGAACTCCAACTTTTCAATGCAGCTTTTCTAAGAGATTAAAATAAAACTTAATGTTTCTATATGTTTTCTGAAGTTTTTTTGTATATCATTCAAACGTTTTTCTTTTTACCTTGACTGATTGCATCTGTATTTCCCCCTCTAATTCTTTGATTTTGTCATCTTTCTCAGCAAGCATCTGGTTAAGCTTCTGGATGAGAGTGTTGTGCATTGAAGTCGCACTGCTGAGCTGCTGACCCGGGCTCTGCTGGTAATCCTTGTTCTGTTCATTCTGCTGTTGGCTGAGCTGCCTGAGCACCTCCTGCATCTGGGTCTGCTGTTTCTGCCAGACGCAGACAATGTGGTTAACAACGATGGGGTCATTCTAGATGCAGATATGTTTCTTTTTTCTAATCTCTTACCAACAGAGCATCCACCAGCTCATTGTCATGTTTGCCCTTATCCAGTAGGGTGGATATGTGAACCTTGAGAGTTTTTACTTCAGCAGACAGGGATTTGTTTCTGGCTTTAGATGCTTCCAGCTTTTTCTTCACATCGTCATGGTCTTTCAGGAGGGCTTCATAGTCCGCCGAGATCCTCTGTATAGTTGTTGAAAGAGAGCAGGATGTTTGCACATTCATAAACTCCCATTGTAATGGAACAACATAACAATTAGAAATGTGTACAGACCTCAAATGCCTCTCTCTTCTCCTTCTCAATAGTGCGAATGTAGCTGACATTTCTGTCTTGGGAAGGGATTTTTTGAAAGGACCCAATTCCCAGAATCTCTTCCTCCTCATTTAGGCCACTTGACTGTCTCCGCTGAACCGACTGGTTCAGCTGCTGCTCAAGATCCCGTATCTGTTGCACAATGCCAAGTTTTGTTTATCTTGTTTAAAAGATAATGACCAGTTTTGTTGATCTTGTTTAGTATTTATTCTGCTTCATAAACTATTTAGCTCCTGTTTTTCTCCAATCATCTATTCAGTTTTGTTTACTATCTTTGTGACTTATAAGCTACTTTTTGAAATGTCATTTTATTTGAAAAATAATTTCAATTTACCCTCGTCTGAAGAGCAAGTATCTGCTGAGAGCGACCTCTAAAGCTCCCTGGACTGCTTAGTACTTGCTGAAGGTTTACCTCCTCCCCAACCTCACTGATCAAAACCTGCAACAGAGGGTCATCCTGCACATTAACATATTGGTAAAACACCCCAAATCAGGAGTATTAAAATGAGATCGCACCGCTACCTTCTGAGCAACTCTTAACTCCTGTTTGACGGACTGAACCTGGTTGCGATACTCATTAACCTTCAGCTGTGCAGCAGCTAATTTTTCCTGCAGAGACTTCACAACTGGATTTTTCTGTTTCATTAGAGAGTAGATTAATTATACAAGATACTGATGGAGTTGCCGTCATTAAAGATATTCTTTTTGTTTATTTTTCACAACAACAATTACCTCACAGTCTTTAGATGACCTGGTCTGTACATTTGTATCAATCCTCTGCCCTGGTAAAGAGTGTGGAATTGCAACCTGAAGCTTTGGAAAGAAGAAATAAATTAGATTCCTTTGCCAGCTTAAAATAAATACCCCTCAAAACTCAAAGTATGTTACCTCTTTCTCAAGCTCTTTGATTCTGTTGCTATTTTGCTTGGATTTCATCTTTTCACGCTCAATTTCGGCAGTCAGATCTCTGTTCCTCTTGGACAACTCAACAATCTTGGTGGCCGCTACATCTCCCTCCAAGCCCAATGTGCCTGAACAACAATGAATGGAGGAGTCATGAAAGAAGCAGTCACTGTGATGCAAAATATGTTTCCAGTTGTATCAGTATACCCGCCAAGGCCAGTCTGTCTTCTTCTCTTTTCTTCTTCAGGTGTTTAATTTCAAAATCTTTTTCACTCAGAAGTTTGAAGAGTCTGCCGTTTTCATCCTTTAGTTCCCTAAGCTGGTCCAGTAAAATCTTATTCTCATTTCGTAGCTGTCTACAGGTGAGCAATTACATTGAAGAATACAGAGATGATTAGTTGCTATTGAACAACATAATGGTCACATGTGTCTCCCAAGACTTGACATGTGGATGATCAAGACTGACAATCATAAGGTATCATAATAATTTATAGGAGGAAAACAACTTTTATAAGACTCACCTGTCTTCGACATGGTCTGACTGAATACCTTGTTTAGATAGATCCAAGTCATCCCCAACAAAACTGACAATTCGTTTATCTTCTTCTTTCTCCTTTTTCCGATCCTGTTTTCTTTTTTCCTGTTGTTTTTGTAGTGCTTGGAATTGAAGTCTTAAGTCATTCATTTCATCATCATGCTCCATGATTCTAATCCTGAGGACAAACAACCAATGAATATATTATTACCTATTAACAGTATTATTTGTTGACCCACATGTGAAGTAAATGTGGCAAAGTCATGAACCTAAACAGTAAATTACAACTCCTGTCATGCTAGCAAATGTTTTCTTGATACATGTAGCGACTAGCAATGTAGCATTGATGTTTAGTAAAACCGTAACGTTAGTTGGATAACTTCAAGGCAAAGCTGCATATAGGAAAAGGTTTCATGAAGAGAAAATAACTCGCCTGTCATTTATCCAAGTGTCAACCTTGTTAACAATGAGGAGGCTGTTTTGCACCGCAGTGTTTTGTATAGAAGGTGAAGAGTCCCAGCAGTGGACTGCGACCACTGTATCCATGGCAACGGCGCTAATGAGACTTGGGCACAGTCCCGCGGCAGGAAACAGGAGGGGCTAGCAAACAACATTAGCCAGCGACAGCTCCGCAGCTCTGTGGTCCAATTATTTCCCATCGTCACCGAAGGAAATACTCTACCCATTTCAACAAGATGCACGTCTTTCACACATTCTGACACTGAAGTGAGTTTTTCAGACTCACAACTTAGGAGGAAATGAACAGTTTGAAACCTGTCTCTATGGAAGCGACACAATCTCGCGAGAACTAGCAATACAATTTATCTCATGATGCTGCACTGTTGGTCCTCACTGAAGTGTCGCTGACGTTGTTTATCAACTGGATAAATAATGATTTTAAGGGGTTTATATGCAAAAGTGAAACAAAACTTGTATAAACTGCAGTTCGTCTGCTTAATAATCAAACAGTTGAGTATGCATAGCTATAGGATTAAAGACAGCTATGAAGGCAAAACAGAGTGTAGTTTGGTTTGCTCTAAAAATGTAAACACATAATTTCGGAATTGCTTCACAAATGTTTTATTTGAAAAAAAATAACATTCGAAAATACATATTTTGTATTTACATACAACATTTAACACTTAATGAATAACATAAGAAGGCATTTATTTAAGTATATCACACTGTGGGATTTATGATGGTACTTAGGTTAATGTACCGTGTGTAGGTGTATCTCAGTTGGTTGAACACGCATGTCTCATAAATTGTGAAGCTGATGTAATAATGAAACTTTGGACCCGTCTATCAAAACACAGTGATGAAAAAGGGGTTAGCCTATACACTTCATTTTTATAAGTTAATGAAAATAATTTAATCCTTAGGACAATTGTATGGTTTTGTTTGATGAATAATTTTCTTTCTTTTCCAATCTCATGTACTGGCTTTATAAGATTGCTCTGTAGACCAAGCTGAGACAGTAGTGAGTCAAAGAGAAGTTGTGTCCTACTGGTTTAAATAATGTGCAATCACAAGCCTCACCTGTGGTGCAGTGAGTGAGACTCAAAAAATGCACTTGGGTGCACATTTCTAAAAAGTGTGCCAAGGTGCAAGCATTTATGATTTAGCAATAACCATTGCATGAGCACATAAATTAATATAGTTGGTACAAGACAATAAAACTGACAGAAACAATGTTCAGGTTATCTGTGATTGGTGGATATTTCTTCTGGATTTCTAGTTTGATATTTCACTCACATCAAATCAAAGCAAAACTATGTCATGTCATCCGTTCATAAAGGTATCAAATCAGCTGGATTTACAACTGTAAACAGATGTTTAACCACTGTCAACAATTGAGATCATTAGTCTTTCTCAATAGCGAAGTGATTGTCTGATCCTGGTAAGGTATGACTAATCAATAACTTGTACATTTACTGTAGAGGTGAGGCATCTGTAAAAATAAATGTTCTAAACACCTTAGTATGAGGCAATATTAAGGGACATTAAATATCACTGTAAGAGTAGGTGTTCACTTATTTTGCACTGCTTTCTGTTCTTCTCTTGGTTTTACAATGAAATCATTGTACATGGAGTACAAGACACCTAAAAAGAAAAAACAGAAAGATCGACATTATATGATGACCAGCATAACCTCTGAAACATTTAAAATTGCTTTGTTAACATGTAAAAATGGTCCTGAAAAAGTACAGACCAAACTTTTGGGCCTATTGCCACTGATTACAGAAAACTATAAAAAAAAAAGGTGAGTAGGTGACTAAACATGACTCACTAACTAAGGAGAAACCAGCAGGGTTCAAACTGAAAACATGCAACAAAGACCAAATCAGAAATGTGACTTCAGGCTACATACCAATAGTCATGGCTCCAACGACAAAGCCCTGGGCAGCTACACGCATGTGGATCAGGTGCACAGACATTTTTGTATCCCCACGACTTTTTAATTTGAATAGTCTGTAACCGACAATGGCAAAAAATCCAGCCATTCCTGGAAGAAGCCAAAAGACAGATCAATGTACACCAGCTAGTAACATTTATGGATGTAACATCAAACACAAGGATGTTACAACAGAAGTATAAACTAGGGATTGCTCAAGGTAGTGTACAAATCATAAAAAACTGAGGTGATAAAATAACCGTTAAGAGAAAAGAACAACAAACAAACCAAATTGAATTAAACATTTTCGAATCAAAGTATTTGTAATTACCATTCAAACATTATGTCAAAATGATGCAACCATGAAGGCCGAACATGTACTCACCTATTGGGACGAATGGATTCTCCTTAGCTTTTCTCATGAACTTGGATTCATTTTCATCGTAGGCAGACATCGTGACTATATACGAAAGGAAATGTACTTGAATATTTCCATGTTATTCCCATGATTTGTTATGCTAACTGGAGCTAGTAACAAGCTATTCAGAGCTAATGTTAACAACACAGAAACTGCTCAGAGGTTACACAAGGGCAGTGGGAACATACATCTTATTTTAGGCTAAATACTAACTCTATACTTTAACTCTGCATACATGTTAAATACATTAACCGTTCTTTAATGATGAACAGGTCAATTGGTCATCTGAATTTAAGTCAGAGACAACATGAAAAGAACGAATGTGCGGATCTAGTACAATCAAGTGCGGCTATGTAGTTAAAATAGCTAACAGCCTCGGTCGTGTCACAGTAGATTGAATGATTCTTACCTGTTATTTTGGACAATTCGAGTTAGAAACCGGAAAACTGCTGCTACTTGTGAATCTTAAGGGCTCTCAGGTCGCACGTAGGAAGGAAATGGTACCGGCTTGGCTTCGTGATGTAACTACCGCCGCACGCAGCTCTGACGTCAGTAGGTTAGCCGAATTGTGATGTGTTCATGTTGCCGGACAAAATGGTAAATTCGGTTTGACCGTGGGAAAGTTTCCAGTGCACAATGTTTCCATGTCAGTTCATAGATGTGATGAAAATGTCTAAGGTGGTGTTTTGAATAATCCACGTATGCGTTGCTTGATTCAGAAGTTAAATGTTAAATGAACATTTCAAAATGTGGCAGTATCGAATTTTCGTCGCAACCATGTGTTGGCTTAACACAAATTCTCGAGGTATTATCTGAGACGTTATAAGGAATAAGGTATATTAGGAACATAGTATATTTTTTTTGCAAAACTAGGTTGTATAGGGAAATCCGATTTTTGAATGCAGCATCTGTTGTACAATTCTCTCACCAGTTCAAAGAGAGTAAAACCTACCCGGTCAAGAGCAGTCTTAATTGTCGGAATTGATCGAAAACGGTCTTGAAAAACACTGTTAGCTGACTTTCATTGCACAGTATTACAGTTTTAACTGTTAATACTACCTTTGCATCAAAAGGAAAAATATAAACAAGAACTTTTTATTCGTCAATTGAACTAGGCTACTTATTTCTCCTAAACTGATGAAACTGAGTAGGAAGTAGATGGAAGTGAATCCTCTTCGTGTATATGATCTCTGCGGTGACGTAATTTTAGGTCATGTCATTCCACTTTGGACCTCACGTTTTTGCAACGTGTTGCCTCCATTGCTGTATCGCAACATCCTACACAGAACAAGGAACCAAGACACTAGGCTTTTAATTGGTATCCACTATGTATGGAAGCATACTGCTACCACATGGGGGAAAAAATAATCAGTATCACGTTATAACATGAAAACTATATTGTTAAATCAATATGTTTTTGAGTTATAATGTGATTAATTCATGTTATAACATAAAACGTATTATTATTATTATTATTGCTGTTGTTATTATGATTATTATTATTATTTTCATTATTATTAGTTTAATAAGTACCATAATTCAATAATAAAATCAAAGACTTTGTGTATATTGAATGTTATAGCTAGGATCGGTGTATTATTGCAATAGTAGCCTTATGTGGGTGTGTATGCTGACACATTCACCTTAGCACAAACAACTATAATAAAGATAATCGGATCACCAAAGAAACATCAGCAATATTTTGTTTATGTAAGTAGATCAAATTGAGAAGCTTAATTAATGTTGATGCTATAAACTGTTAATGCTGCTTATAATCTTAATATGTGATATACCAAGACTTTTGCTGACACTTAAGTATTTATACTTAATGTATAAATGAAACATGATTAATCGTTTACTTTTGGAAAATGGATGGTAACAATATGGCCATAATATCAGAGATAGAATCTCAGTGCAAACAAGCCGAAGCAATGAACTGAATCATTTGTATCTTAATAAAAGCAAGTGTGCGAAGTGTTTGTAAGAGCTTCTGCATTGTGTTCAGCCTTCCTCAGAATGGACATCAAAAACAGCTTTGAAGCCCTAATGAGTCTGTGGCATTTCCTCAATGCAATTATGGACTATCAGTTCCCACTGATCTTGCACCAGACAGAGAGGACTGTTTATTAAAGGAGCCATTACCTTCCAAACAAAGTTATGAGAACCTAACATATAGTTTTATGTGTTTTCACTTATTCCAACCCAAAAATTGCATTAGTATTTACCCACCAAGAGATGACAGATGAAAAGTTTTCACTCATCAAAGAACAGTCTGTGACAGAGCAGACGTAGTGGTGAATGTATTGTATTTACAATGTATTGTGTTCTTTAACTTGTTGATTCTCCGTCCCACAGAAGGTGCACATTCTGAGGTGACGGAGAATCTAAATTGCTTGTTTATGTTTGGTTGCCAGGGGCTGCAAGGGGAGGCTGCCTGAGGCCTGGTGGGTGTGGTGCCAGGAGCTGACTGATTACGATAAGAAGCAGCTTGGGTTAATCACAGAAACACTGTGATTGGGTAATTGAGCCATGGGTGGGGTTTAGATAGGATATATAAGGGAGTTTGAGGGAACAGATCAGGGGAGAAGTATGGGCTGTGATGCAGAGTGACGGACGTCATACCTTGTGGGTTCCTCTTTGGCTAAGTTTTGAGTTCTGTTATTTTTGTACTCTTTTTTTGTTTGTTCACCTAAGTTGTCCGGTTTTGCAATTAAATAATTTGATTTAACTATGAAGCCTGCCTCCTCGTCCTGTTCCTGCCATCAGAAGGATTATTTTCACTGACAATTTACCAAAACTACAATCCACACGGTAACACAGTCAATCAGCAAGTACTGCGG
The DNA here is from genome assembly GCA_901007825.1 of Macroramphosus scolopax. Taxonomy (NCBI): domain Eukaryota; kingdom Metazoa; phylum Chordata; class Actinopteri; order Syngnathiformes; family Centriscidae; genus Macroramphosus; species Macroramphosus scolopax. Next base: position 6,268 of record CAAKHC010003149.1, on the reverse strand, counting down.
CTGTGATGATGTTACTACAGACAACATCTCTACCCAGTGGTGAGTTGTTGAACAAGTAGCGAGGTAAACCAGACTGACAAATAAAAGGATATATCAAAGAATACCATAAAAAATAGAAATAGAAGTATTTCATAATTAAATTAATATGAAATGATCATCGTCCCCAGAACTATCTGGTGTAATGCTCTGGGGACCTCTAGGGGTTCCTTATAATATTCCTGAGTTCACTGTGCAGTTTTACTTTGGGATATGGTGTGTTTGCTTTTAAACAAGCAAATTGGAGTATGATATTCAACTCTTGTTGCAGAAGCCATACAACTCTTGTTGTATGGACAGTTGTCCCCAGAACTATCAAAACTCACTTGCAAAAGACCACTGACTACACACTCATGGATACATGGATGGAACATCTCAGCTCGAAGTCACCAGGCTTATTCATGTAAGGCCTTGGATGATGCAGAAATGTCATGCAATTTGAATGCCTTTCAGAGCAATTAATATAAAGTTTATGTAGTGTAGTGATTCCCAAACAAGAGGTTTGCATCCTAGTTAGTATTTGAGTTGTCAAGGAGTATGATGAAATTATGGAGAAATGCAATTCATTAACAGTTAATGATGTGATTGAGGAAATATATTTGTTTGTGAGAAATTCCAGTAGATGGCGCCACATGTCATCAGAATAATACACTTTGTAGTTAATGTGACTCACACGGTGATTGAGTTTGAATACATTTTTAGATAATATTCTATATTTCTTAAAAGACCAATATCATGGATAAAGGACCATTAACGATCTGATGAATGTGCTCAAAATTTGTAACGACGACCTAATATACATATATATATATATATTGTCAAAATCCTACAGTATATATCCGTGTCCCTATTATGAAAACAGAAAAGCATTTAAATGTTTGACACGGTGAAGGAAAATGAACAAGCAAGGACACAGTAGATTTTTTGATTATTCTTAATTAAAACCTGTTTCATGGCTATCGGAAAAGTAAATCTGCCCTTACGTATGTAGCCTGTATCACCAGGGCAGGTGTTATCTATAACTTCTGTTAGACTAGTCTTAAATGATAAGATCAGTCATGTTTCATCAAGTAAGTCCTCTTCCCGTCAGGTGTCACCATAAAACCTGAACAGAAATATGAGTGGTGTGATATGAGGTAATGTGTCTATTTTAAGATTTCATTTTCAATAAATATTTACTTTACCAAATGTTTTACGTTGCCATGTTCTAAACTTTTTGAGAAACATATTTTCATATTGGTTGCAGGTTAGTTACTCTTATATAGTTAATCTGTATATTTTCAAAAGTCTACAGGGAGTCTACAGAATGCAATGGAGTTTCAATGGAGTATGGAACATCTCAATGTATGGAGTTTCAATACAACACAAAAATGTATCAATGCCCATGTTATATCCTTGTAATTGAATGTGTTGTGTTAAACATTCTTGAATTTAGAGCTGTTCTGTTCCAGGAATTGAGGAATGCTGCTACTCATTGCACAAGGAGAGGGAGGAGCAAAAGTCTGTATATAGGCAGTAAATGCACCTGAGCTCCACAGAACTGTTTGGCTGTCAGCAGAAACAGTCATGGACATGCTGCTAGCAGTCGTTGTTGGTTTTATTGCCGCACTGATAGGAGCGTTGTACCTTCTGGGGAGTTTCCGACAGCGGCAGCCAGGAGAACCCCCGTTGGATAAGGGGCTCATCCCTTGGCTGGGTCATGTCATAGAGTTTCGCAAGAACTCATTCAAGTTTGTGGAGAAGATGACGAAAAAGCACGGTGATGTTTTCACCGTACAGCTGGGTGGGAACTACTTTACATTTCTTCAGGACCCGAAATCTTTTGCAGCATTTTACAAGGAGAGTAGAGAAAAACTGGACTTCGCTACGTATGCTGAGCAACTGGTGAAGAGAGTCTTTCATTACACACCTTTAGAAGGGGAGTACCAAATTCTCACAACGACCAGCAACAAGCACCTGATGGGGGATGGCCTGGAGTTGATGACACAAGCCATGATGTCCAATTTGCAGAACCTTATGCTTCACGACATCGACTCGGCTGCGGACCAGAAGACCTGGATAGAAGGTGGACTGTTTAAGTACAGCTACAATATTGTTTTTAGGGCCGGCTACCTATCCCTGTTTGGCAATACGCCACATGAGTCAGAGGGAAGTGAAAACAAAGCAAAAGAGAAAGACAGAGCTCAATCAGAAGCCTTATTTAATGAGTTTCGTAAATATGACCAACTCTTCCCCAACCTTACTTACGGGGTCCTGCCCCCAAAGGAAAGGCTTCAAGCACAGATGCTACTGGGATCCTTCTGGGACACTCTGTCAGTGACCAAAATGAAGACCAAAGACAACATCGGTCGCTGGATTTGGGACAATCATCAGCTCAGAGAGGACAAGGGAATGAAGGAGTCAATGGTAAACAGGTACATGTTTACGCTACTTTGGGCCTCCCAGGGCAACACAGGTCCTTCTTCATTCTGGCTGCTGCTCTTTCTCATGAAGAACCCTGAAGCCATGGCAGCTGTGAAGAAAGAGGTCGATAAGGTCGTAAAGGAATCTGGGCAGGAAGTCAGACGTGGTGGCCCATTAATCAACGTGACCAATGAAATGCTGACGAAAACGACCATCTTAGACAGTGCTATAGAGGAGAACCTCCGACTCACTACTGCACCAGTTCTCGTCAGGGCAGTGCTCCAGAATATGACAATCAAGATGGCTAATGGCAGTGAATACCTTGTTCGTAAGGGTGACAGAATGGCAGTCTTTCCCTACAGTTCTCTTCACATGGATCCAGAAATCCACCCGGATCCACTTACATACAAATATGATCGCTTTCTCAATCCAGATGGGAGCAGGAAAAAAGATTTTTACAAAGATGGGAAGAAGGTGAAACACGCCACTCTGCCCTGGGGCGCTGGGGCCGCCAAGTGTCCTGGGCGTTTCTTTGCCACAAATGAGCTGAAACAGTTTGTTTTCCTCATGTTGCTCTACTTTGATATGGAGCTGAAGGATCCTGATGTGAAGATACCTGCTATTGACAGCAGACGTTGGGGTTTCGGAGCAATGCAGCCGGAGGGTGAAGTTCAGTTCCGATACAGAATCAGATATTAATCAATCAGAGTTTTCTGACATGTAATCGTCAGATTTTCTCTGTAAGCTTTAATCGAATAAGTGAGTTCATACAAAACATTTGATTCCAAAATTAATTGCATGTTCTTTGTCAACAATAATCAATCAGAGTGATGAACCAAAACCTGTTTGTACTGCAGAAATTGAGTTGGTAATCATAGATAATAATATTTGATTCTTTTACTCCGGTGGTCTAGTAGACATTGTATTTTAATCAGTGAGATGTTTAATGGAATGATGGAATAAAGGTTTGGAAAGGGATGTTGTGCTGTTGATGATGTTTTCTTCTTACATAGGTTTTTGAGTGTGGAAATGTAACTCCGTAATATTCATGAATTGGAGAAGTTTGATTTATGTTAAGCAATAATTTTTTGAAATGCATAAGTCTGAGGAAAATGTAGTCAAGTCGACAGAACAGCTGCTCCATTCTCAAAAAAATACAAGGATTAAAATGATGAAGTACAGCCACATGCACCTCACTTTTAAAGTTACACAGCATTTCAAGTCAATACTGTCCACCACTCGAGTCCACTTAGAGATACTACTACAACTACCACTACTGATGATAATAATATATTTATTTGTATAGCACCTTTCATACAAGAAATTACAGCTCAAAGTGCTTTACAACAAAAGAAATGACTTGAAAGTGCTTCACATGGCAAGGACATAACAGAACATAATGGCATGAATAAAGGAATAAAAGAAGGAATAAAATGTAATAAAACAAGTTCAAACATACGATAAATAAGATAAAATAAAGCGGTAGTCATACTGACTGATAATTAAAGAATAAAATGTAATCATAGCAAGTTAAAACAAAATGTATAAAATAAAGTACAAGAGTCCAGTAGTGCAAAGCTGACTGAGCAACAACTAGTTAAAGTCTGAAGTGAAAGGGAACTTTTTTTCTTCGCTTTAGAAATATTTAATCTTTAGAAATATTTAATCAGCTTGCCTCCCTGATATCGATCAGTGTGTGTTCACTGCTTTGGGGCGTAGTTGACAAGCGCTGCTGGGAACCTCCAATAAACAGCAGCAGATAATCGCAGTGTTCTCGAGGGGAAGTAGTGAAAAAGGGCATTAAGAATGTAGCTTGTTCGTAGTTCATTGAGGGCTATAAAGGTCAGGAGGAGGACCTACAAGTCAATTCTAAATGTCACAGGAAGCCAGTGCAGAGCAGCTAAAAGTGGACTAACGTGTTCTTTGGTTATTAGCCGAGCTGCAGAGTTTCGATTGTGATAAGTGCATTACAATAATCAAGTCGGCTTCAAATGAAGGCTGGACTCAGTGTTTCTGCATCTTTTAGATTTCAGAATCAGAATCAGAATCAGAAATCCTTTATTCGTCTCACGACGGGGACATTTACAGCCTTACATACACATGAAGGCCAAAGATTCTCTAACAAACATCAGTGGTAGATTTTTCTCTCCTAACTCTTCTTCATCTTTCAGTTCA
>CAAKHC010003141.1:1282-11446 GCA_901007825.1 Macroramphosus scolopax | reverse complement strand
GGGGGGGGGGGGGGGGGGGGGGGGGGGGGGGGGGGGGGGGGGGGGGGGGGCTGTGAGCGCCATCATGCCGTATCTAAGAGCTCGCGCCAGTAGATGGAACATATCCCCTCTGCTCCTCCAGTATCATAAACACCAGTTTTATAAGACGTCGGTTGTTCTGGGATTGAAAGCACGTGAGAACCCACACACCTGCAGCAGAAGCCGGGTAAGTGATGGGGTCGGCTCTCCTATTTTAACCCCCTGACATGAATAGCAGACGCGAGCATCCTCAGCCTGCTGCAGCCCGACGTCTTCAGTTTACGGAGACACGCAGCGCGAACGTATGAAAGCCATTTGTGTAATACCAGACTCCATTGAAAAATGTCAATATAAGCTCGTCTTGTCTCTGTGGAATACTGGATCATTGATGATTCAACTCGATGACACATTTAAATAACATAATAGACCGGTTTATGTCGGCATTGATAAAACCAACCAAACAACTCACATTTGAACAAAATGTGAATTAGGTTGACGCTGCTGTCCGCTGCGATGTAGCGTGTGTAGACGGACGGGGGCTGATAGGAACACAGCAGGGACAGCTTAACAAGTCCCAACTTTTACAAAAGCAACAATCCTTAAATTCTGTATATGCCTGCCGAATATAACAATACAGGCAACTTATTCCGTTGATGGTTAAAACATATGTTTTTGTGGTGTTTATTTCAGTTTACCCCCAGGAACGTTTAAATGTAGTGATATTGTAACGGAGTTTGTTTTTTCAATCTTCGCTTTCCATCGAAGGTTATGCTGCACGATGCACGCCAGAGACACATACATCTTATTTCTATTTAAAAGCAATTGTATTTTTTGTCATAAAAGCGTTTAGAAACCTCATCTTAGTGTTGAATTCAGCACACAACATAAATGACAATAGCAGAGGACGTGTGATGCTTCAGTGGCTCTGCTGACCGCATCCAAGGTCTTCTCTCCTTTTACTGCCCAAAAGCGACAATCAGGTTTCAGCCTTTGTGCATCTAAATCACATTAGATATTAAGACGGTTTATCATGAATATTGCAGGTGTACGTATTGTAATACGAAATAGAAATAACAACAACAAATAACTGCCTACTGTCTTTATAGATGTTAGATATTTAAAAGCATTGTTAGGTCTTTCATGATAACATTTCTCAATTTGTAAGTTTGGAAAAGGTAGATTTTTCTCGGTTTGTGAAATATTGAGTATATATAATATATCAGTGTATTGGATTGTTTCCTGTCATTCTTGCTGATTTTTATTGTGCAAAAAGTTCATATAGCTCCAGTAGAGAAAACTTATTGGTCTGAGAAACAGATGTTTCTCGCAAAAAAATACAGATAAATAAACAGCAGAAACCAGATTATTTGATCTCAAATCGTTAGTTATTCATATACAGAATTAGGTTTTACAGTAGAAATATGAGGATATACAGTCTATTAATGTTGCTGTCAAGTCAGTCGGCAGTAAAAGAAGCTAGTAATAAACCCTCATCTCACTACTGAACTGGGTACAGTGTGGAAATCTGATAGGAGGGGACGTTGCGTCAAGGTGGACAAACTAAAGAACAGTTTTCCCGGAATTTACAAAATCTGTCGTTCCAAAATAAATCGAGAGCGAGACGAAATAATGATCTCTGTGGCCAAATGAATTAATACGACATCCGACAGCCACAGACAACAGCCAGAATTAACCCAAAGTCCTACCTATAATCAAATGCATTCCTTGTAAAATACCACTTCTCAATAATGCTAATAAAATATAAATGTACATGCATATTGTTTATTGACTATGTGCCGCATATTTGTTATAAAGGCCAGCGAATCGCAAAGGCTGGATAACCAGCAGGGTAGAAGGAGAAATAATTTAGTTTAGTCCATTTAATTTGGGTTTCCTGCATTTAATCTTTAGATGCTGTGGTCTTACACTACTTTGAATACTTTGAGTTCCCACCGTGTTCCCTCAGCATGAATCAGATATTATTTGGAGACCCGTGAATAGATCATCATATCAACGTCTACAACATTTAGATTCTGATTATAATTATTAATCGTTGCCTACTTCGTATAAGGAAACTATTTTATAATTGACCTACTATAACAGTGAGTTTGTTGACCTTTATTCTGAAGGATATGCCCGGAAGTTGATTGTGTGTATTTGCGCAACTTAACATCGCTTGCATAGAGGCATCAGAATGCGAAGCAGCTGACGTTCCTGCGCGGCTAAAAATAATCAACTTTTTGTTAACTCTCTCCGGCTCCTTACATACTGTATTTTACGTTTCTGTGTCGCCTTCCTTCTTTTCTTATTTTTTTCAAAGCTCCCAGGAATGAAACGGTGTCGATAAGGATTATATTTATAACTCCGAGGTAAGACACTTTCTTGTTTCTAATTAAGCTAGTTAGCTTAATTCAGCCTAATTTACGTTAGCTTAAAGTTGTGTGAATAAACTTTATGTGTGAGTCTACGTGTTTAAATATAATTTGAATTGACATATGGATTTTTTTTTTAACTTACAGACAGTTGATTGACTCTATACGTAGAGTTTGACTGTATGGAGGCTGTGAAGTGTCCAGATAAACCAGAGAAAAAGACGCGTTATTTTTTGTTGTTGTCAATAAATAAACAAAATAATTATGTTTTTGTTGATTTATTGGGAAATATTATTTTGATATAATTATGGGGAACAGCACTTACTCATGTTCTCCATGTATGACGTCATAACACAGTGTATACGTCAGAAATGTATTTGCAGTCTGTCACAAACTGCATCATTTCTTAAGTTGCTCCTCTGGTTCCTCTGTGCTTCGATTAGTCCTCAGATCGTCTCGTGGCTGGCGTGCAGCAGTCGGGCGGGGGCATGGCCTTGTCGTTCTGCGGCAACGACAACAACAACAACAACACCAACGCCTACAGCGTGGAGGGCGGTGTGCTGAACAATGGCTGCTTCGTTGACGCTCTCAACCTGGTCCCCCATGTCTTCCTGCTCTTCATCACCTTCCCCATCCTCTTCATCGGTATGATGCTGTACATACGTCTGCTGCCTTTATGGCCCGACAGGAAAATAGAGCCACAGTGAAATAGCTGAATGATGTTAAATCAATCCTCAGTAGTTCTTCAGACACACAAATGACTTCACATGAAGATCTACATTCATCTATGTGGTCTCCTAATGACTCTGTTGAACGACTGACACTGTGGTCGTCCAGGTTCTAGTCCATCCAATCTCCCCCTCCTCCTCCTCCTCCAATAAAACCAAAGTAGAAGAAGACAACCGTGTTTGTTCTGCAGACAAACAGAGAGAAAACACAGACATGACTTCTCATGCAGCTCTCAGGTACACCAGGACCTGGATGGATCATCTCCGACGACCATGAAGGAACGAAGGAACGAGACCAGAAAGGAGAGGGGGAAGAAATGAGGGGAACACAGTGGGTTTAGGGTCAAAGTAAGAAGTGGGTTCAGGCTCAGTTTAGCGTTGTGGTGGTTTCGGGTTTGAGTGGGGGTCAGAGGAATGCACAAACATACGTGTGTGTGTGTGTGTGTGTGTGTGTGTGCGTGTGTGTGTGTGTGCAGTAGATGATGGGAATGCTGCTGACCAGAAGCTCCCTGAGGACTCCTAATTGATGCTTCCTGGTTCTATTTGACGTCCCTTGAGTCTCCGAAATGGCCGCGGTCCATTTAGTTTAACAAACCTCATCCGTAACATCTCTCTGTGTTATCATGGAGACCTACATGAATTATTAATATGTGCTGCAGCTTCGATTGTTCCTCCGAATGTTTCACCCACGATGATCCAGCGTGTTGTCTGACTGTGTTTCCCCCCTCCGACTCACCCTGCCACCCGTCTGCCTCTCAGGTTGGGGCAGTCAGAGCTCCAAGGTGCAGATCCATCACAACACCTGGCTTCACTTCCCGGGACACAACATGAGGTGGATCCTCACCTTCTCGCTGCTCTTCGTCCACGTGTGCGAGTTCGCCGAGGGCATCGTCTCCAACAGGTGAGACCCCGAAGAATCTGTGGTTTCTTTACAGGATGTTCTCCTTCATCATGAATCATATCTGTGTTTGCAGGACGATGGACACCACCCCCCACCTCCACCTCTTCATGCCGGCGTTCATGGGGTTCATCGCCGCGACGACGTCGGTGGTTTACTACCACAACATAGAGACGTCCAACTTCCCCAAACTACTTCTTGGTAATTTGTTCCACTTTACTTCGGCGGCTCGTTCGATCTTTCCTCGTCGCCATGACGACCGTCTCACAGGATCCATCCGAGCCGGTTGTATTAACCCTGATTCAACGTCTCTCCCCTCCTTCCTCCCCAGTTCTCTTCATCTACTGGGTTCTGGCGTTCATCACAAAGTCCATCAAGTTGTGGAAGTTCGCCGAGCACAGCGTCGGCCTGCAGCACCTGAGGTTCTGTATCACGGCGCTGCTGGTGGTTCTGTACGGCCTGCTGATGGCGGTGGAGGTCAACGTCATACGAGTCAGGGTGGGGCTCATCCTCATCCCTCTCTTATTTCCACAGATTGTTGATCAGTTGTTTGTTTGTTTATCTTGGTCTCTGATGTGTAGGGGAGGTCAGGTGATCCGCTGGCAGCAGATGAAGCCGGATGTGTTTTTATTGTTTTATTTGTATTTTGAATCACTCTAGGATTACGAATAGACTATTTAATTTTACTTTTAAGATCAGAATTTAAAATGATAGAACTTAAAAACAATAATAATAATAATAAAATGTATAATAAAATTAAATAAATAAATGAAATGTGTGAAAGAGTTCAGACCAGCAGAAGCAGCCTGGAGTTGGAGGATGAGATGTTCAGGTGGAGGAAGGAGACGGTGTCTGTGTGAGATTCTTCGTTTGTCTTCCTGCAGAAATACGTCTTCTTCGCCAACCCTCAGAAGGTGAAGCCTCCGGAGGACTTACAGGATCTGGGCGTTCGATTCCTGCAGCCGTTTGTCAACCTGCTGTCCAAGGTAGACCCCGAAGATTTACTGAGGCCGTCACTGATTCATGCCGATGTTGAGCACCAACAAACGAGAGCAGAATGAACCTGCTCTTCTTCTTCTCAGGCGACGTACTGGTGGATGAATCCGCTCATCATGGGAGCTCACAAGAGGCCGATAGAGCTGAAGAAGATCGGCAAGCTGCCCATCGCCATGCGGGCGCTCACCAACTACCTGCGGCTCAAAGATGCCTACGAGGACCAGCGGGTGAGACGCCGCCGCCGCCGGCCGCCGCTGACGCTGACGCTGCAGCTCATTACTGGTAACCTATGACATCATTTCCTGTCACTTCTCGTCCCGCCGCGCAGACAGCCGAGGACCCGGATCGAGCCCCGTCGATCTGGCGCTCCATGTACCAGGCGTTCGGCCATCCCATCCTGCTCAGCAGCACCTTCCGCTACATGGCCGACCTGCTGGGCTTCGCAGGGCCGCTCTGCATCTGCGGCATCATCAAGAACCTGCAGCGCCAGAGTGGCGTCGCCGCCGCGCCCGTCAATGTAGGCATCCGCTAAAGGAATTATTCTTACGTGTTGTCGCTTGGCATGACGGAATGTTGGAAGAGTTTAAAGAGCTTCAATAAGTGTAAACAGCTTCAGTGTGACTCCGACTGCGACGTCATGTGTGTCCACGCCAGACGAGGCACTTACTCTAAACGCTGTATTAACGTTAACAAAATCACTTAATGATCTTAAGTGTTTATGTAAGATCATTTAATTAGTGCGACAGTGTGAGTCGTCCACACACACACACACACACACACAGCCTGTCGGTGGTGTTGGGTGGTCCCGCCACCCGATGGGTGACTCACTCAGTGTGATGTCATCGAGGCGTTGGTCAGTGAGACTGAATGTCTGAGTCGCTCTGTGATGGCTCGTCTGTGATGTCATGATGAGCCGGCGCTGGAATGACCTGACACGCTGTGAGGACCCTCGGCGGGTCGTTCTCCAGCCCCCGAAGACTTCTCGTCATCCCGAAACTAAACTGTGGTGCAGCGTAACCATGGGAACGACCTCCACCTGCACGTCTGTCGAAGCTTTGCTTCTCCAGCGTCTCTACGTCGGGTGGAGACTTCCTGAAGGAGACTGTTAGTTACTACTGTGACTACAGGTTCTATCTTGGAAGTCCTCTCAGGACCTCCGTCAGCGTGATGAACACCACGTCACCACGGAGGCGGCCTGAGAGAACGCAGACGTTCTTCACAGACAGACGATCTCCACCAGCCTCGTCTTCAGGTCATAACGTCGATACACAACCGCTGTGAGAGGCAGAACAGAAGCTTCTGTTAATCCACAATATGTTTCCCTCGGCCTGTTCGGCTGACGGGTCTGCGCCCCCCCCGGTACAGTTAGAGTGATGGTCGGCGGAGCAGCGCCGCATTTCTGACTGACACGGAAAATTCTTCCACTCACACATCACCCGCTGGAACACGGGAGCATCACGTGTGTTTGATTCCTTCACCCTGTGGAGTCGGGGTGAAGCTCATGGTGTCATTGATTGTTGTTTTGATTTATTAATCACAGTTAACTTTTTTTAAAACAAATACAAACATCAATTTGAACCTTTAAGTTCAGTGAGACGAGTGTGTCACTGAGTCTCTGTCCCTCAGGAGACTCACTTCGGAGTTCACTTCATGTCCACCACCGACCTGCTGCAGAACGCCCCCGTCCTCGCAGTCCTCCTCTTCCTGTCCTTGGTCCTGCAGAGGACCTTCCTGCAGGCCTCGTACTACGTCACCATAGAGACGGGCATCAACCTGCGCGGCGCCCTGCTGGTGGGTGGAACACGGAGGATGTTACGGTCAGACCTTCTGTTTCCATGACACCTCCATCATGTTTCTGTTGTAAATAGATAAATAATATATTATTTAATTACTGTGGCTGAGGCCGCCGCCCTCCGACACGCTAACATCCGGCGTCTCCTCGTGTTCTGTGTCCGACCAGGCGATGATTTACAACAAGATCCTGCGTCTGTCCACCTCCAACATGTCGATGGGCGAGATGACGCTGGGGCAGATCAACAACCTGGTTGCCATAGAGACCAACCAGCTGATGTGGTTCCTCTTCCTCTGCCCCAACCTGTGGGCGATGCCTGTGCAGGTAGTCAACTCAGACGCGCTAGAACGTATAATCAAGTGTTGAATAGCCTCATTAAGGACGTGTCCCCCCCCCCGTCTGCAGATTGTGATGGGAGTGTTCCTGCTCTACTACCTGTTAGGCCCCAGTGCTCTGGTGGGGGCCTCCGTCATAGTCCTGCTGGCTCCGGTTCAATACCTCATAGCCACCAAGCTGGCGGACACGCAGAAAAGCTCCCTCGTAAGCAGCGTTGTTATTTGATCGGTGTGTTTCTGACATGTAGAAGAAGACGAGCTACGTGCGCCTGCAGGCGAGTAACCCTCAGCTGTGTCTTCCAGGAACACTCGACAGATCGTCTGAAGAAGACCACTGAGATCCTGAAGGGCATCAAGCTGCTGAAGCTGTACGCCTGGGAGAACATCTTCTGCGACAGCGTGGAGGACACCAGAGGCAAAGAGCTGACCAGCCTGAAGACGTTCGCCTTCTACACGTCCATGTCGAGTACGATGAGTCCAAGTGTTCGTGTGACGTTTGTACCAAACAACTTCTGAGTGTCAAAGTGTTTGTCTTCTGTCTGTGTGCAGTTTTCATGAATGCTGCGATCCCCATCGCTGCCGTACTCGCCGTGAGTTACTTTCTATACGACTCCGACCACGATGTGACTCCTCTACGAGGGATTATTGATGGTAACAATGTTTGTTGTAGACGTTCGTGATGCATCACTTCCTCAACCAAGCCGGTCCGAGTCCGTCGGAGGCCTTCGCCGCTCTGGCTCTGTTCCACATCCTGGTCACGCCTCTGTTCCTGCTCTCCACCGTCGTCAGGTTTGCTGTCAAAGCTCTGTTCAGGTGAGTTCTGTGTGTCGGGACAGAAGAACAACCTCACCTGTGAGATGAAGCTAAGAAACAGTTTCTGTTGTCTGGATTACATCGAGGCAGCTGTGATTACCCAGAATGCATCAAGAACCGTGTGGGATCGGGCGCATCCCGACAGGAAGTGACTATATTTATTTTATATCTAAAATCAAATTAATTTTTTCCAAGCTCGTTCTTACAAATGTTTTACAATAAAACCAATTTGAAGAAATGTTAACGTAACGCTGGAGGACTTTTAATTTGAAAGGGATACAGGAAGTTAATGTTCCAGGTCTTATTCTTACAGCCTTTGTATACAATATGTTGCCATGGCAATTAACTGATGACTTCAAATGAGCTGAAACTTTATAATCACAAGTTAAACTAATCTGACTGCTGATGTCGATCTGGGGAAACGGGACGTGAACCAAACAGGGACGAACGAAATGGGATGTGGTTCCAGTGGTGAATCTAATTAAAGGAACACGATGGAAACCTGACGGCAGCGAGGAGAAACTCTAAACTCCCTGGAGGTTACTGGTGATGGTATCGGGACAATCATCGTGTGTGTGTGTGTGCGTGTGTGTGTGTGTGTGTGCGTGTGTGCGTGTGTGTGTGTGTGTGTGTGTGTTTACAGCGTCCAGAAGCTGGGTGAGTTCCTCCAGAGTGACGAGATCGGAGACGACAGCTGGAGGAACGGAGACATGTCCGTTCCCTTGGTGGCTGGTAAAAAACACCCGGGGGCGGTGAGTGACGACGACTCATCGCTTCATATCTCAAGATTTAGATCTTTGACGGCGTCTGATAATCTGACGGCCTCTGGATGTGTGTAGAGAAGATGAGTGGTCTTCACATGTTTGTGGATGGGATGTATCTCTCCATCTTCTTACTGAACTAAATCTGTGTTCCTCTGTCCCATCCCTCCATCGTCCCTCCATCGTCCCTCCATTGTCTCCATCGTCCCTCCATTGTCCCTCCATTGTCCCTCCATTGTCCCTCCATCGTCCCTCCATCGTCCCTCCATGTCCCTCCATTGTCCCTCCATTGTCCCTCCCTTGTCCCTCCCTTGTCCCTCCATTGTCCCTCCATCGTCCCTCCATCGTCCCTCCATGTCCCTCCATGTCCCTCCATTGTCCCTCCCTTGTCCCTCCATTGTCCCTCCATCGTCCCTCCATTGTCCCTCCATTGTCCCTCCATTGTCCCTCCATCGTCCCTCCATCGTCCCTCCATCGTCCCTCCATTGTCCCTCCCTTGTCCCTCCATCGTCCCTCCATGTCCCTCCATTGTCCCTCCATCGTCCCTCCATCGTCCCTCCATCGTCCCTCTGACACCCCCTGAAGACCAAAGCCATCAACAGGAAGCAGCCGATGCGCTACCAGATGGACAACTACGAGCAGCCGACCAGGCGGCAGATGAGACCCACGGAGACGGAGGACGTGGCTGTGAAGGTCAGGGTCAAAGTTCAAGCAGGGTGGGGACGATGGTTCAGTCCGTCCTCACCAACAACGATGAAGATTATAATTAGAAAAGATTTGAAATCAAAGGAAATAGATGAGATTTAGATCTTATTCTTCTGAGAAAGGAGCTGACAAGCAGCTGTTGGGGAGTCCTCATCCTAATCTTCATCCTCATCCTCCTCATCTTTATCCTCCTCCTCATCTACATCCTTATCCTCATCTTCATCTTCATCCTAACCTCATCCTGACCTCATCTTCATCTTCCTCCTCATCCTCCTCATCTTTATCCTCCTCCTCCTCCTCCTCCTCATCATCTTCCTCCTCATCCTCCTCATCTTTTTCCTCCTCCTCCTCATCTTCATCCTCATCATCATCCTCCTCATCCTTGTCTTTATCTTTGTTGTTGTAGACTAACATGATATAACATGACAGTCAATGTTCATACAGATTAAAACTTAACCTGTATGAACATTGACTCACCTTAACCTCCACCCTCACTGACCTCCACCCTAACTAAAGTGTGTGTGTGTGTGTGTGTGTGTGTGTGTGTGTGTGTGTGTCACGTAGCTGCTCCTCTTAACAAGCAGCTGTTTTCTATCTCCTCTGTTTGTACAGTCTTCTTGTGGCTGCGTGTTATCATACATGCAACTCTGGTTTTCTGCATGTGTGTGTGTGTGTGTGTGTGTGTGTGTGTGTGTGTGTGTGTGTGTGTGTGTGGGTGTGTGTGTGTGGGTGTGCGGGTGTGGGTG
>CAAKHC010003139.1:18784-29210 GCA_901007825.1 Macroramphosus scolopax | reverse complement strand
AAAGACAAACTCTTAGTTTGGGAACAAGAACTCAACTTATGTGTGTGTATGGAATTGTGTCATGTTAAATAATTTAAATCTCATATCAGCATCTCAGGCTGTTTCATGGGAAAAGGCAACGTGGGATCAATACAAATAAATAATGAATGAATAAATGAATAAGAAACTAAACAAGATGCTTCCAAAAAACGGAATAGAAGTTTCAAAAACTTTTTTGTGACATCACCTTATTAAAAAAATCAACCACGGTAGTTTGAAAATAAAATTTGTGCCTTGTAATAGTAAAAATATTAAGAGGTGTAATTATGTAGAGCCTCGCTACCTTAATGGCAATCAGAGTTTTACAGTGTTGACACACTGTTGGCACACACACACATTGCTGTGAGGTGCCAAGCTGCTAACACATTCATACACTGATGACAAATCAGGAGCAGTTAGAGCGTCAGTGTCTCAGTCAAGGACACATCGATACGTCCTCAAAGGGAGCCGTCCTCCAGAATTGGTATGATGATGGATCTTCATCCTTTGATATAAAGAATGGCCGAGTGCGTGGTCATTTCAAAGCCTTTAACAGTGTATCTGTGTCTGAAGGTTAATGCATCCAGAATGTTCCAGAGTCCCTGATTCCATCTTGCAAAACATGCAGATGAACCATGAAACCTCAAGGAAGCTCGCTGTAATTCTCGTAGTACGTTTTGACTCAGCACTGAGATAGTTGGAATTCCCCCCATCGCTGCAGCGGCGGAAGAACAAGATTTTCCCAGTGCAGAAGCTTGAGAGGAACTGGATTGCGCAACAGATAAAAACTTTCACAAGAGTTCCTTACGATCACTCCCTGATTAAGAAAACAACTCAATATCAGCTCTGCATTCCGCTGTCGGTGTCTGGAGGGGAACCGGCATTAATAACGACTCCAGGTGCTCCCGTACCTTTTAATTTATTCATAAAAGCAGCACAGCGAGAGGAGAACACGTTTAAATCCCTACTGGGTCTGTGTTAACTTGTTAAAGGGCAAAACAAGACTAATAAGGGAAAGTTGCATCAATTAAAAGGAATTAATGGTTCGCTTGAGCACAACAGTGAACGCCAGGACCTTTAATCGAGTCCAAATGGAGCCACCGATGAGTCCAGTCGAACCGAGCCTGCAGGGGGCTCCACTGGTCCTCTCGGCCAACATGTACAGATTTGAATTTGCAGCCGGATTGTAACTTATTCAATGATTTTTGCCGAACCAATAACTTCATTTTGCAGCCACGAGGTACGAGACAGACAGCAGCTTTCATCTGCTCGGTTCCTCTTCACAGAGACGGACTGCACCGCGAAGGTGTCGCTTTGACAAATGTGAGAATGTCTCACACCTGGTGAGAGATTAAAATAGGTTTTCCGGTTGGATAATCCGCTTATTGTCATGTATAGTTTATTCCCCCGTGTGACAGCAGAGAGAGCGTTGGCATGTAGATGAACGAGTGTACGAGGAGCACAAAGGGGATTGATCAGCCCCGTTTGAAGAACCATCTGATGATAATTGGTCCAGCCGCCACCTTCTCACTCTCTCTCTCTGGAATAGCAGCCATGTTTAACACACCTGTAAATTACTCCCCAGCCTCCCGTCTCCACCAGCCCTCCCCTCCGCTCTAATAACACCATAATGATGCCACTGTTAGTGCAGCGATGAGGCCGGGTGCTTTATGGACTGACCTCAAAATCAATTCAGTAACACCGACTCTATTAATGGAGGTACTCCTCTGCTCTCCTCTCATCTCCTTCCTCATAACCTGGAGTATTTATCCCCTCGCCTCACCATACCTCTCGTCTTGGTGTTGCTGCAGGGCCTCACCATGGACAGTTAATTACACACACACACACTCTCATTCACACCAGTCTCAACAATGCAGCAGACGCTCTGCACCCCTGTAGCATCCATTAATGACACGGAGGGAAAGTAAAAGAGCCTCTCTCAACAGCCATGAAACAAAATGTAACGTTGCCAATTTCGACGAGACCCACAGGTATTATCGTGATACACGTGTGGCCGCCATCACTGCTCGGCAGACACATTTGTTAGTCCGACTGTGTGATACTGTCGACTGAAAGGCTTCATTTTGTGTTTCTGCTGCTTCGGAAAGAAGGAGTGTTTGCGGCGGGAGCAGGACAGAGGAAGGAGCACATTCCCGGACAGAGAGAGTAGCTGAGTCTCTTGCAGTGGTTACTTGAAGGGGAGTCTGGGGGAAGCCCCTGAATCTGAAACCTCTCCTCCACAAACCGCACCACTTCAAGGAATGGTTGCCATGTTGAATGGGATTCATTGTTCTGCGGCCAGAATGGAAGATTCCATCGCTGACGTCCAGTCGTCGTCCTGAGGGCCAATACCAGAGGGCGGCCATTGTATAAATAGAGACTGGAGACCAGACGAAGAGGAGGATGGGCTGATTATTATGACATCAATCTGGTTTTCACAACTTGTGCTTGGAGTCAAACTTATACAAGACAGCTTGTATTACAAACTGAGCGCTAGGCGTGTCGTAAACATGTGCTAGGGTGGTCAAACACTGGAACTAGAGAGAGGAGGAGGAGATGTGGACACATGTTGATCGGCCTTTTTAATATTTGGCTGCTTTACAAACCTATTCAACCTTCAGTTACCCGTCAAAAATGGAAATTACACGAATGCAGACGGGAAACAGTTCAGGTAAAGTTCAACGGTATTTTACATTTATGGAAAAATAATGATAATCGGTCCAACTATGAAAACCCAAAACGTGAAGTCCAAAGAAAAATGCCTCAACAAGGGAAGTCCAAACCAGCAAGTCCAGTAAAGAATCCACTGAGGAGTGAAAAGAAGCAGGAACAGGCTGCACAGAGAAACTCTACCGAGGATGCACGGCGAGCCAGAGCGTTAACCACCGGAGACTAATACTGGGACACGCTGCACCATGTATAGACAGGAAGTAATTCACTAGTCATATAATCTATGTGTTTAAAATTACATTTTCTTAAGAGCATCAGTCTCAAAAAACGTAATGACGGACAGAAAAACCGAGGATTTGTGGGACTCTGAGGTTTGAGTTTGATACGTTGTGTGATACGTTTCTGTATGTTTCAGTATGTAAACACGGTGCACTACGCAAACACACACACATCCAACCGTGCAATAAACTGTCCTCTAAAAGATCATGTGTCGGGTGTCTGAGCATTGTGGGGGAGCCTCTTAAATCAGTTCTGGAAGGGACGCATGCAGTGTGGACGATATCACACACCGTATGAAGTCGGCTGTGAGTGGTGAAAAACAACTCAATCAATCTGACGTTAGGAAACATCGGAAGATTGATAGCGATGAACGTGCAGAGCCAAACAACAGCTAGACTTTATTTGACCAAAGCATTTAGCATAACAATGATGTGTCACACTAAGAGCCGTCTGTGAAGTTCTGACTTCCTGCGGATGCACACAGGAAACACGGCTGTTACCGCGGCGACAAACACCACAACAAGCATGTTTCAAAAGCTGAAGCACGATCAGATTTCAGAACAAAATTAATCTGAACCAATAAATTGATTGCGTGAATCCCTGCGGCGTGGAGCCGTGGAGATTTGTCTTGTTGCTGTTCATGAAACCTAAACTGATGTTGATACAAATGATGAGTCGACTCAGCAGCGGTGTGTTGGGAATGTTATTTGTTTGACTTAATGGAAACCAGATACTGTTAAACAAGAAAAAAAACAACTCTGAGGGGAATAGAAACTGCTGATTATTCTTATTCTCTTTGCAATTTGCATAATTCAGGATCAAATGTCTCCCTGCAATTTCATTTAGGAGCCTTTAGATTCATTGTCAATTTGGAATTATAGGATAATGGAAGTAGATTAGAGGGTTTATTTCCAGCGTTTATATTCTCACTGAGGACTCGGATGTATCATAAGTTCTAAAAATGGAAAACGATAATTAATTTCTTCGCTTATTGGAAACATGTGGCAGATAGTCTCGTCTTTCTGTGGGGTTGGAAATAGACGCTGTTTGGATGAAGAACACAGTCGCTGTGATGTGACTGGTGGCGGATTCAGAAGACGCCTTTTTTTTTCAACGGGCTCCTCTGAAGTCGAAATGCACACACACATCTTTTAATGCTCGTGCAGCCCTTCTCCGGGGAGGCTGGTGCGGCTCGTGCGGTTTGAGGTCAAATTTTCTCAGACACTTATTGCAAACACACAAATAATACAGGAATGCATAAACACAGCCGCCTTCGCCGAGGAGCTGAGTGCATATTCCTAAACACGGTGAGTGTAATTGGCAACCTGATAAATATTTGTGTAAAGCCTCTTCAGCGGGAGAAAACGGTGAGGCATGCTTTCAACACTAATGCCTCCAGGCTGCAGAGCAAAAAATATTTCAGGGATGGAGCCCACTTACATGCTTGATGTCAACGTTTCAGCGGGGCCCCGGGAGTTTGATGATGATGCACCGACAGAAACATTAAAATATACGAAAGGTTCTGTAATAACTCGCCGAAGGTTTTTTATGTAAAGGGGAACAAAACAAACAAAATCATGAGAGTGAGAGAAGTTTATGCAGAAAAAAAAACCTATTTATTAAAACAGAAAGCAAAAGTAAGGCTTCGGAAAAAGGTTCCCGGTTTACGAAGACTTTCAAAACAAGATTCACTCCCAACAAACAGAACCAGGTGACGTCAGGTCCTCTGAGACACTGCACTTCTCAGTATTTATTCTCATTTTATAAAATCAATATTCTCATTACTGATGAACTTAAACACTGAATAGACTCATTTGAGAGTCATTGGAAACAACCTGAGCAGCAGCGTTCAGTGGAACAAAACTAAACTAAGTAAACACAGTTGCAGTGGGAGCTGTCTTTGTTAACAGGGAGGAACCCTGCAGAGACACACAAACACAGAGCAGGTCGATACCCACCACGCAACACTGCTGTCAGTCGACAATCCAGACGTTCTTTTCTTTACTGTTTTTATATGCTATTGATTAGATTTTTACTTTTGCATGTTTCAAATAACCAACATACTAAATGCCAGCGATGACGTCGCCACTCGACAGCATGAATGAAGAGAAATCTGACACTAGTTGTCTGTTAACAGTCAATAGATATGAAGATATATGATGAATCCAATGTGAAACATGTTCCGTTTATGGAATATCTGGACGAGTGTTTATATACGTGCAGATAGTGTCCCAAAGTTCAGGATGTCTTAAGCCCATCAGTCTTGTAAGAGGCCTTCGTGTACAAGAAGACTCGAGGAGTCAGTGTTCTGCTTATCCTCCGCTCCGCTGGAATGTCACGCTCTGCGGATGTACAGGAGGAGCTCTGCACTTCCTCCAAACTCGTTTTCCTTCTTGCCTGCTCCGTCCTCCTCAGGGAACAGATTTAAACAACAGTCCAGGCAGCAGCATGTACAAGCAGCAGTAAAGACTCTTCACTGCTAAAGCAATGAGGCATTTTAATAGGATGAGCTGAAGCTGCGACCGAGCTTCTTCTTCTTCTCTGTTCCTCTCTGTCTGAGTCGGCCATTGTTTGAAGTTTGGACTCGACAGGGATTCGGATGATTTAGGGTGAAAACAAAGGGTTAGATGTGTAGAGTGGAGGCACGGGGGGAGGCGGGGATGTTGGGTTCCTATAAGTCAGATCGTTATCTGTGTCTCCCTGTTGCCAGCGGCCTTGTAACACCTCACTCGGGAGGATCCGACTAAACACTCTGTCGGTACGAATGTTCCGTCTTAGTGCAGACGGACAGTAAATCCTTCTCACTCATAAGTCCAGCGTGCGTCCTTTAGAGAGTTTCTGTTCTCAGACACTTCCAACCGGCGGTCCTTCTGAGAATGTCCTGTCCTTTATGATCTCAGCTCTCTCACAATTTAATCTCCAAACGTTTCTTGTCCGGTCGTCCAACATCAAAGTGCAAGAACAGGTGTTTTCGGGGCGGGAATGAAAGAGCTGTCGTTATTCCTTTAACAAGTCAGTGGGTCATCAAAATCATTTTGAAGCTGTTGTTTTAAGGTCAAATATTTACATCGTGCCTGCTTCCTGCAGGTTCTGCCAGTCCGATCCTCTCCAGGTGCGCGTGGATCTGATGGTGCATCAAGCAGGTCCATAAAACACCAGCAGGAAGTGAAACTTCACCAAGTCCATTACATGGATTCTCTACTCTGTACTTCACACTGACATGTGGTTTTGATGAATACAGGATATCCATGGGAGATGTGCCGAGTTCTCGGGCTCTCATGTCCTACAGTCCATTTCCTTTCCTTATTAAGAAACTATAGAAAACTTTGCTGCACGCAAAGTTAACATGAGAGGCCCACGTGAGGAAAATAAGGGAGAAAAGTACGTTAAGAGGCGGCGATAACTGTGAGGAATATACTCATTAGTCAATTCCCCTCTCCGGCTAATAAAAGACACTCTCGTAATGTGCTCTTAACCGGAGCCGTGACCTCGCCACAGGAAATCCACAAGTACCATCTTCATTAAAATCTTCTGGGAAACAAAGACTTTTCTGAGGCCGATGGGAAGGAAATAGTTAAATGGGTTATTTGGCTTTCATGAATTTTATTAGCATACGAGACATATCAGTCTCCCTGATAGGAATAATATGGTTTCAGAGGCAGCGTGTCACCCCGGAAAGCAATTCAAAGGTTAGTGTCACGGTTAAAGTGCTGCTCAGCTCTCCTTCAATCGGCTTTTACCAACTTGCTCTGTGAAGTTTCACTTAGATAAAGCTTGAAATTCTTCAGTGCAAAAGGAACTCTGTTGAATATCGACCCCGAGTTACAAATCTTTCTTGCAGCTCCGTTTCCTGGTTGTGTTCCGCCGTCTGTCTGCTTGTACCTGCCTGCCCTGACGCAGGGCCTGCATGGTGACGGCACCGCAGCCATCTGCCGCCTCCACTAAAGGAATGCCACCTCCAGCTGGAGACAGGACAGCACTCATAGCCACAATACTACACCGGGGTCAGCTGTCATCCGTCACCTCTGACCCGCTGCACAAGCTGCAACACAGAATCAGTTGCGCGCCACAAGTCCTTCAATGAAACACAAACATAAGAAATAATGAAGAGTGATTAGAACAATCTAATGATCTCCCTCTGCCCCTGAATGGACATGAAAGCAGATATATGTGCCGCCCAGCTGTCCTTCCGGCACCGCGGGCAGCCGGATTGAGGAGTGGAAACTCTCATACGAGTCCACGTGGACTCTGCTCCCACTGACATGTTGCACTGCTCTGTCAGTTCATTACTGGGCTTGCATTCCATTACAAAGCAAGACAAATAACCACAGAGTCATTATTTATTTAAGGCCATTGCCAAGCACTGGAGACAATCCCACCAGTGTGCCAGTAAGTGCTTTGAAACCCTGTTCAGCTGCTACGTGCGGGGAGACTCAACCCAAACTGAAAACAAAACGCAAAGGACAGAATAGATTTAACATTTAATGGAAAAGGTTCAATATAATGCAACTTCATTTGAAACACTGCGATGAAGAATAAATCTCTTTACTTTGATTGGCATGTGTTGTCATATCTCTTCATCTATCCTTCTTATAGACACTAGCGGAGTCCCCGCTAGGCCGTGATTAGTTCTTTAACTAGAGGAAGTCTAGTGAGGAAGAGGAAGAGAGAGAGAGAGAGATGTTTGGGGAGTGAGGGGGCTGCCTCTGGCTATTGTTTGGACACAGTTCTTCTCACGCTGCAATGACCACAGACAGGGCGTGGCTAAGGGAGGCCAGGCAGGGAATATGAAGAGGAGGGGGCCGGCGGTGGTGGATTCAGGGGGAAGGTTAGAGTGCGCTACATAGTTTCTTTGCATGTGGATAGTGAACAGGAAGGCGGTCGTCCCCAGTGGGTTGGAAGCAGAGAAAGAGCGGGAGTGGGTGGGACTTTGCCCCTTTAGTTTGGCGCTCTGGTTCCATCTCTGCATGTGTGCACGATGAAGTAATGAGAGACTCGAGGCCTCTGACAAACTCAGGCCAGATGGGGAGAGGATTCTTCCCCACAATTACTCTGCAGCATTAAAGCCGGTTCAGATTCTCCAATTGAGAAAAGATTATCAGTCTTTTAGGAGAACGCTTAATCAACACTTTTTTTCACAGCATGTTCTACAGTTTGGAGGATGTTTATGTACGTTATCCTCCTCTCACCATGAATACAGTGTCCTACCAACTGCAGCTGAAGGGCTGCAAGAGACTCCAGGTCTGAAAGTGCAAGAATTAGAACATTTATTGTGTTGCAATGTCGCAAGATAAAATATATTGCTTCTATATAATAATCATACAGTTGTTTGTGGAGTCGAGAGCTGAGAGTAAAGAAGGAGCATTTCTGGAAAATAATAAAAAGGCTTTAATATGTGACAGGTGACACCAAAATGCTTGAGTTTAATTATTTCAATTTGTTTTACTGAACTCCTGTTTTTTCTGCGGTGGAAGATAAAAATGAGCCTCCGCTGCTGTGACTCGGTGGAAGAAGCTGATAACAGAATCACAGCTGCGGCAAATTCACAACACTTTGACACAAAGAATCAGCTGGAGTTGCCAAACTCATCCAAGATTCAACCCAAAGTCAGGAATCAAACGGATTTGAACCACTGGACGTGTCACCACGTTTCTAGAATAGATTGTAAGCTCTGTAGAGCCACCTAATAGTTTTTGTCTTGCACCTTTAAATCGTGTCTCTAGCTGCAAGCATTGTCTTTGCAGAAAATGACCTCCATACATCCACAGGCCTGCACACCCACACTGGATCTGAACACTTTGCAGCTCCACGCTTTTAAGTTCCAGCCTCTTATTTTACTTTGACTGTCCAGGAAGCTCTTGGACATCCCAGAAACGAGAACATGTAAACATACCCGTTTCTATGTCGAGCACATTTTTCTCTTAAAAAAGAACATCTAGCAGTCCGATGAATCACCAGCAGCTGAATTATGGTGATGTTTCACAGAGGTGTATGGAAATTGGCAGATTCCCACGAGTCTGTCACGAGCACTTTCTCACCAACGACTGCAGGGTGCTTATCTAACAGTAAGAATACTGTACAACCCCCATAGGGCTGCCTCACATTGATTTTAGACGACAAGGTATTTTCATGCTGCTTCTCTCGCCTGAGACAAATCGAGTGAGATGTGTTTTTCCTCACGGATCAGATGGATATTCGGTACGGCGGCGACGCAGTCGATTGGTGCTGAAACATCACACTTGTTTAGGAATTTTAAACAAGGCCTTGGCATCGGTGTGATGGATTAAGAGGAAGAGCCAATAATAAAGGGGTGTCATCAAACCAGCGTTGAATAAATTACTGTCAACGGCCTAAATACGAGGAGGCAGGTCATTTATAACAGCTGGCTAAAGACTCCTCCCGTTGACTCCACTGTGCTGTATATATGATGATAAGACTTGTAAACATAATGTGTATGAAGTTAATCCTCATGCAGGGAATGACAGAAAGTTCTGGGAAGTAATTTAATCTCGATGAGTTCAGTAAAACGGACAGACTCCGAGTTGCTCTCCTTATTGGACATCTGTCAGAGATGTTATTGAAGCTGCACATGGAGGTGAAACAGGAAATATTCTGGTATTTTAAAGTGTAATATATTTACAGGAAGTCGGGTCATGAATATTAAAAAGCGTGTCCTTTGATGCGGCACGAGGTAGAGCCAACAAATGAACTAACGAACAGCCTGGCCCGGGGAGGGATACACACCTAAAGAACATTTAATCTCCCTAAGCCACTGGACGCTGACGCTGGCTCATCACACACCAAACAGCCTAAGCCGAGAGATCTGTCAGACGAATCATCTTAAACTTAAAATCTTACAAAAACATCCTTAAGCTAAGCGGTTCTCAGGCTCATCCATCTTTACGCAGGCGAGGGGGGGAAGGCTTGGCTGTGTTGGTTTGTCAGTTTGGCCGCTGATGAAAAAGACGGCTTCAGAGGACTCTGTCTGGCTCTGTTTGAGTTGATCAGCATCTCGGTCACCTGACTGCTGGCCGGGTCTCTGGGAACAGGAAGTATGACATCACTACTCTGACATTCAGGAATGTGGGAATGTCAGGCTGCCTGTTCACACTGCTGCGACGAGAAAGAGGCTGAAAGCAGGCAGGATTGATACGACAGATAACTGACTGCAGCTGTCTTCTCTCATCGCCCAACAACAAGACCGACTTCACATGCCCGTTCATACACAGGTCCAATCCGACATGGACAACCGCACATAACTAGAAAGTAACTTTCAATCAACAGAATATGTCTGCACTTGTACATTGTATTGTTTTTTTACTCATCCGTGCAGATATATATGGAGTTATTAATAACTGAAGTTCAGGAACAAGACAGCACCACCTGCTTTCACCCCCAATCAATCACGACTAATTCAACACATCACCTGATAAAGCCTTACGTAAACATGTCCTCCCCC
>CAAKHC010003138.1:15517-40392 GCA_901007825.1 Macroramphosus scolopax | reverse complement strand
GGGGTTTCTATGGCTTCAATTACAACACTCTGCTGAGGACTCTCACTGTGTTGGGTCGTGACATTGTAGGAACAGAGGAGCCAAACGTGTGAAGACTGAGGGTCTCTTGTCGTATTACTGGTAAGTTCAGACTCTTCACAAGGTTTTCATGGATGAAGCTTCTCTGACTCCCCCCATCGAGTAAACAGCGAGCCACCCTTTTGCCTGATGGGCCTCCCACCCATGCCTTAGCAGTTTGTAGCAGCAGTGTTCTGTCCATCTGGGTTCATCTTGGCTGAGTGAGGAATGACTGAGGAAACAACAGCCTCTCCTGCAACAGTGGAGGGCTGCACCTCACCTCTCTCACCGGTGCACACAGCAATGTGATGCCTCCTTCCACATTTCTCACATGATGCATCCTTCACCTTGCATGACTTTGCAATGTGTTTTTGTCCCAGACACACAAAGCATCTTCCCATTTTCTTGATCTTTTCTTTGCGTTCAGGAATGCTGTTATAAGGGCAATCTTCAGATTTGTGTTCTGCACGGTCACAGAATAAACAGTTGTGTGTCTTGTGGCTGGCCGTGTGCAGTGCAGCAGCAGATTGCATGCTGGGTCTGTTCATTTTTGTGTCACTGAATGAGCATGACTGCTTCCATGGCTTGCTTTCTGGTTTCTGTTCTTTCTGGGTGTATGACGTTGTCATTTGCAGTGCTCTTTCCCTGCTCTGAACCTCCTTCTGTAGGAATTTGACTATTTCATCAACTTTCCATTCATCCACATGTCCCCTCTGACGGCTATATTCAAGAACTATGTCATCTGGAATCATCTTCATTAACATTGGGCATAGGCTTCCATAGGTGTCTGACACTACACCCAGTGACTCCAAGCTCCTAATTTGAATCTCACATTCATCATATAACTGCCTTAATGCATCCACGTCAGAGGATTTCTTCACAGGAGTTAGATTCAGCAGCCTTGACATGTGAGCACTGATCAACAGAACTGATCATCCAAATCTGCTTTGCAGTAACGTGATCGCACTGTCATGATTAGCATCGGTTAGCATCAGTCCTGCTACTGCCTTTGCAGCTGGTCCAGTGAGATACGTTTTCAGATAAGTAAACTTCTCACGTTTGCACAGTGCATCATCCGTGTGATTAGCGGTCTAGGACCAGGACCTCTACCTCACCCTTAAATGAATAATTCATTTCTAAAGAATTAACTTGCTCCACAGTGGACAATATTCAATTGCTAAGCCTGAGACAGCGCCCTCAGTCTATTCCATTGACACAATGAAGTTGATATGTTCCTTTTGGGGACATTAATAACATTTAAAAAAAAAAAAATGTCAGTACATTCAAGGTGGGTCTTCAGAATAATGAGTTCTGTTATTGGTTTCATGTAAACTGGTTTAGACCCTTTTAGGCCTACAAACTGGTGGTAGGTCTTAGATGACAAACATAATTTGATGTATATGAAACTGACCTTACATTGTCATCCCTTGATATAGAGAAACATAATGTATAGTTGTTGAATGCTCTTCAGTTCCACACAGTGGACAAGGGAGCGCTTCACATATTAGACACATTGGTTTGCTGCTTAATGCAAAATCAATATATTTCCACCTTACAAGAACTCTCTTTTTAAGCTAATAATCCATTTACAGCGCGGAGGTGAATGAGTCCAATCAACACTGCTTGTTAAACAGCTCTTGTCTCTCTGTCTGCCTCGATCTGTCACATTCCCTCACAGTTATTGTAGGAAACATTCATTAATGGTAAACTTTGCTTAAAAGCAATTATACCAACATAAACAGTGGTTTCAGCTTTGAAACAAGGATTAGTTTTAAACATTTGTTAAAAGATATGTTTTGAATTTTGATTTAAAAACACTCAATAGTTTCTATTCTCAGGTGTTTTGACATTTTGTTGCAAAGTCGGGCAGCAGAGTTGCCAGAAGTGGTTTTAGTTTTAATCCTGGTTGACAGAAGTAACTCAGAGCTATCTGATCTGATCATTCTGCAAGTTTGTACTTCGATTGAACAAATATTTTTGCTGGATTTGGGGTTTTTGTTACTCTTTAAACATTAAGTCTATATATATATATATATATATTTGATTTTACACTTTCTTGAAAGGTAATTGAACGGTCAATAAAATGCTCTAAGCAGTTAAGTAGAATCTGTATATTTCTTCGGATATTATTTCATGATCTGTCCATCCAACATCATTGACCAGTGTAATATGTTAATTGCCTCTCCAACCTCTTAATTGTCCACAGAAATGAACCATATTTGTCTCCTGTCCTCTGTCCACATCTCCTTGCTATGATGGGATATCAGGCCTTGCCTGGAAGCTTAACACGTTTTTAACAAACAGGTTGTTGCAGCACTTGTGTCCTGCAACAATTTGCCCTCATACTATGTTGTACACATCAAGGTTTACCAAAGCGTTTTGAATACTATTTCCCATTCTGCAGCTTATTATGCTTCTGTTTTTTCAATATTTTCAGTATTAAATCTTTGATCCCTCCCACCGGCTAGTGCAACAGAAGTGACTGAGAAAGTATCTTTATTTGGATAGTTTCAGACAGTAGAAAAGAAAGCTGCATTTACTAAAAACAGTCCAATTCAAGTAAAACTGTCCTTTAAATGAAGAAGTGACCAAGGTTACATTTGGGTGAATGTAAAGGTGAAATGCTTGTCTTGAGAACATGAATATTGAAAGAAGGAAAGTAGTCCAAATAGCTTTAAAATTCAACTTGAGACAGGAGGAAAGGCATCTATGTTTCTACTCAATGCAAGTCATTTTCCTCTACTAATTTTCAGGTCACCTCGGAGACACTTTGTTAGCACACTATGAACATTTCACATTCCTTCATCTCCAACTCAACTTTTTGACTAACTGACCAAAAACACTTGCAGGATTATGGTTGTAGTTGGTTAAGAAAGCAGATTGTGGCTTCCGGATCAACAATTACAGACGACAAATCATCCAAACTGAAATATGTAAGAGATGGGTCCTGATTAGGGATACAGGTTTAATATAAAAGGATAAGGTGAATTATAGTCTTCTAAAAGATCCTCACTAGATCTATAAAAACACAGATGCTATAGTAAAATCACAATTTGATAAACTACAAGGTTCAAGTGGGGAAACCATGCAAAGTTGCACTTTATCACCACAACATACAAACTCTGAACATGAAAAATGTGTCAGAAAAGCACTCGAGGCTGCATGTAGGAAAACAAACCATCCAATCACAATCAGTTCTAGTTAAGTTTGAGACTTTACATCATGTGATCTTTATCCTGGTGTCTGTATAAATATAAGGACTGGTAAAAAACTGACCAGACCAAAGTAGCACTGATACATTCTGACCTTGTGGAACTGTTGAGGGTATTTTTTTGAAAAAAGCTGATCCAATGGATGGACATCGTTGTTAAGTATAGTGTTGCGCAGCCAATGGGGACCGCCTCTCAAACTAATCTGCATTGTCCTTATTTTATACAAAACCACTTTATACTTAATATGCATTTCTTGCAAGCATGATAAAGTATTCATTGACTTTCCTTTGTGCCAATATACAATTGCAGCTTTTCCAAAGCTGCTGTATCAAAAGACCGAAGGAGGTCTTCTACAGTTACCACTATTCGCCTATTACATATCATAATGTTGCGTGCTCTGGTTAGGGGACCGCATTGGTGGTGGTGGTGGTTGAGGGGCTGCTTCTTCTTGTGCAGAGGGAGGTGCAGAGGCCATGTTGGAGTTTTCTTCCTGGGATGTTGGGGGTTCTGAAGCAGCTGCTGTCGGGGTGCTGTCTAAAGCAGGAGGGGGCATGCTGTTGCTGCTGTCACCATCAGCACTTGTGGCGCTGCTGCAAGGAGTGGTGCTCTCTCTGGGAGGCTCTGAGGGAGTGGTTGCTTTATCAGAGGCAGAGGAAGGGGGGTTAGATGTTGGAGGTGGAGCCAACTGGGGGTCCGAGGAGGACTCTGCAGGCATCTCATCTGGACAAAGAAAGATGTGCAGAGACATCAAACGAAGGTCACTATAAGGATTAAATTGTCATAAGATTTTCATCAGTAGTTCTTTTCATCAGTGCATCAGTTCATACAGCATACCCACTTAACAGGAAGAAACTCGGCTAAAAGTCCATGATAAACATTTTACTTCAACAATCACAATTCCAACACCAAGCAACTAAATGAGCACTTAACAAAAACATGCTAACGGTGCATGCGCAAATTGATAGCGATTTTGCTACTTCGTGCTATCCGCACAACGGCACGCAAAAGCTGAGATTCCACAGATTCCAACAGTATACGTCTTATCAGTAAACAACCAAAACGCACTGAACTAGCAGCCGAAGAACAGCGACAACAAACCTCACTTCATTCAGCCATCACCATAAATAACGTATAAGCTTTGCTGTTTTGTGATCAAAAGTTGTGTTTGAGGGCATAACACCGCCGCTGATGGCTAATACAATGTCTCTGTGCCACTTTGAAATGATTCCTGAAAGTCCATGTTTATTTCCACAGCCCCACCGTAACCCTCATGTGGAGGACGCAACGATTTGCCTCATTGTGATTGGACAAAGGTTTTGTTGACATGGACGTGGGGACCGCCGTTCGATTCCTTCGGCTCCGACAGCTCCATAGGTGTCATTCACCAACATTCATGAATGGATTTCTGAGATAGCGCCTTGTGTAACTTCATCATCATGTCTGACTGGGAGCTCGGGTGTTACGCAGGTCACAGATCGGTGACTTCTTTGCATTTCGACAGATATTTTGATATTTACTATTTTCTTGAATACCTGTAGTGACATGTCAGTGAAATATAAATAGTTTTACAGTCTGGTACCTGAGAAAGGTCAAATGGCACCGATGGTACCCAAATGGCATCATTTGGTGAGGCTGCCTGGACCTACCTGTACTAAACCTCTCTACAATTTCTCTGTTTCACTTTATTAGCACCAATCCTGACACAGGGTATTTCAGATATTGTGTTATGGCTCCCTGGAGGTTCTGGGCGATTATCCCATCATTCAAATGGTGGTTTTCACTGGGGTTTTTTTGGTGGAAAGAATTAGAATTTAAATGTTTTCACTATGTTCTATCTGAATTTACTCATATCATCTGATTCAAAGCCAGTCCGGAGCATTCCCCTGTATGGGGATGGTCCATAGAGATTTCATTCAGAGAACCTAGTCCCAATTCATCTTATAAAAAGGGATACAGGGGCTGAAAGATTATGTGTCTACTGAGGCTACTGCCACCTCCAAATTAGCTTCAGGGAAGCATTCAACTAATTTCACATTGGTCTGAGCACTTCCCACTTAATTTAGTTTGAAGACAAATATTTTGAAGCAGCAGATCAACTTGGTGTGTGTGTGTTAGGCACCTGTCTCCATTTGCTTGGGCTTTTCCTCCTCCTCGTTTCCTGAGGCATCATTAGCAGTGTTGCTAGCATTCACAGTGCTAGCATTCGAGCTACTTTGTGCTGCAGCCTCCTGATGCTGCTGTTGATGAGCCTGCTGAGCAGCTTTCTCTGCTTCCTCTGCTGCTTCCCGCTCCCTCTCCTCTGCCCGGCGCCTGGCTGCCTCTGCTGCCGCTGCCATCTCTGCTGCTAGCTTCTCCATGTCAACCTCCACTTTCTGACTACACAGCTGCAGACAGAAAACACCATTACGGTTGAGCTTCAACAAATTTTGTACTTGCTAGATAATTAAAGGAAACCTGCATTTGATGAGTCCAAAGGTAAACATTGTCGTTATTGGATAGTTATCATTATTGAACTGTGTTAACGTTAAATTATAAGTGAAAGTAAAATGTACTATATAGAGCATCTATCCTTAAAGTTAATCAAAGGAGCAATTTAGGGTTTAGTGTCTTGCTCAAGGACACTTCGAGCAGGTAACCTCATGTTGACGGGGCGGTAAACGGTAACGACATACCCGCTTCAGTTCAGTGTTGAACGAGTCTGTAGTCTCCAGGAATCGCCTTTTCTTGTCCTGGTGGCGATCCTCAATCTGCAGAAGTTCTGCCTCCAGCTTTCTCTGAAACCCACGGGAGACAAAATTGGGTTAATAATGCACTCTTTTACTATGGATGGTCAAATGACAATCAGACAGGGCTGGTCTGTGCTTGAGGCACGCCTCCTCATCCTCTCACAGTCCACAAACCATTTGCAAATCATTCTTGCTTTATTCCCATGTAAGGAAGACTACATAAAAACTCATAGGCTACAGTGGATGGGTGCTTGAAAGAACACCAGTAGAGAAGTACATCACTGCAGTGATCCAGATTCTTGTCTGGATTTACTGAGTAATTCCTTGACAAAAAGTTGATGGTATGACAATATATTAAGAGCAGCGTCTAAATCCAGGAGAGCTGCTCCTCTGTTGGCTGAGTACCTTTACGTCGAGGCGTTACAGGACCTAGGGGTTATACGATTATACGGGTCACTGGAGTGGGACTACAGAAACCAGACAATTTAAGCATTGTGCTCTTTGGACTGGAACAGGGGGATGTGTATGGACTGAAGAAAGAAGTGACATCCCTGTTGAAAACACGGTCAGAGCAGTCCTGAGGAAGCACACAGTAGGATTCTGCTTCATTTCATTCGAAAGAAAGGGAGCTTATCAGTTTGCCCTATTTTTGATCTTCTTCTAACACTTTCACAAATATACATCCAGGATGCAGACACATTAACTGGGCAAAGAACAGAGTAGAACCAGTGCAGAGCACAGAACATCCCTGTCTTAAATAAATCGACCCCTCTTGTCGCTGTCCGAGGGAAGATTAACATCCCTCACATGGTCTCTTCCTCTTTTGGCTGGAAAAGTGGTAATTTAGTCCTTCTGGTCTCAGTGATACAAGTTGTACATTTGGGGCTTTTCATGAGGAGTTATTTTCAGTTTGAGGGTACAGCCTTGTGTCAACAGCCCAACCTCTATCCTAATCACATGGTAAAGGTAACAGCTTGTGTGCTTGCCCACTGCCAATGGACGGACAATTCTCTTGCCTCAGGAGCAATGATGGCCTGGCTGTCGATGGCAGTTGGAGAGGCTGAGACTGGCTCATCGTCACACATATCTTGAGCAGTATTTTCTGCACTTTCTCAAGGGTCCTCTTGTCTTGGTGAAACCAGACAACACACCTGCCAGTGGGGTACTTGCTTTCTGCTGTTTCAAAAACTAGTACAGGAAGTCAACAATTTAAGCAGCACCAGGTCCGGGTTCTTGGTTCTTCTTCAAATGTATCAGGCGCCTCGCTGAACGAGCTGCCCAGAGATGTTGGAGTCTCCGTTCAGTCTCTTCCTGTCAGTAGCTGAGATGCTACTGCTCCAGCAGACCGACCCGTAGAAGAGGGCTGGTGCCACCACAGAGTCAGAGAAGGACTTGAGGAGAGCCCCCTCCACTCCAAAAGACCTGAGTCTGCCTTGTCCTTTCTTATAGAAAGCAGTAGAATTGTCAGTCCAGACCAATTTTAGTGGGTTAAATAAGATTAAATAAGAAAAAGCCCAACGGTGAGCTGGAGCTGCTGCAGCAGGCTGCCACTCGAGTGGCGCCGAGGAGAGTCGATGTCTATGTACCATCCTTTGCAAAAGTGGATTGGACGCCTCAAGTACAAACATTTTTTTTTAGAATCTTAAAAAATGCTTATATTGGTCCTTCAAATCTAAGCAATGGATACATGAATACATTGTTAGTGTTTTTCCTTCTAACCTACCTGATGCACCATAAGAGACTGGACCTGCCTCTTCAGGACCTGCATGCGGGCAGTGGTCACCACTGAGCGGACGTCCGGCACCACAATCTCACTGAGGATGTCACTGATGAGACGATGGTTCCTCTGGAAACGAGCTGCTGCTGTGTGTTTCACTGAAAAACCGTCATCATAATCTGGGCAGAGGAAAGTGATGTCACCAAACTGAACAGCATGAAGGAAGTGGGGAGCAGGTTAACTGGATATGTCAATGTGTCAACAAGTGCCTGCTCTCCAGTTAGAAATGCAAAGGCTTTGACTTTACATTGTGTTTCAATAAGTAAGTATCTGATATCTGAACTGAAGCACTACATGACTTTCAAATATCCGTATGTAAAACTTGCCATCAGGGTCCTCAGCAGGCTGAATGCTCATGTACGGCTCTCCTTTGTCCATACGACTCTGCCGCTGCCTACTCTCTTCCTCCATTGCAGCTTCGGCCCGGTTCTTGGCATTCACATATGCAAGATAGGCTGGAGAGTTGTGGTAGGCCTTCAAAGAATCATTATACTCAATCTAGGAGAGATGAAAAATAGACAAAGATGATACTGGTCTTAAAATCGAATGGTTAATGAAGTAATTTAGAGATTTCCACACAAAATAAATCAATAATCAAACCCATATCCCCTATAAACACACATCCTACCAAATGGTACTAACTCAACATGAGATAATTGCAAAGTACTACAACAGCAGCCATAATTTACTTTAATTCATTGGTCAACTTGATTAAATAGAAGGCTGTAAAAATCAGGCGGTCTTTGCTCTCACAAACAGCCACATATCTGCAGTAATACTGTATGACTGCTGTTAGAAAACCCAGGTATGGCTTTGTTGGACTGGCTTGGTTTTTCCACTTGTAAACTTAACTTCAGTTAATCATTCATTGGTTTCTGTGAGCATGCAGTGCAGTTCGGACCTCATTCACCAATATCATCCTTAGCTTTTTCTAAAATGTGTTCAAGGACGCTCCTAAGAAACCTCTACTCAGATACACAAAGCTTTCTTAAATCGATCAATTGTTCGCAAGTGTTTTCTGCAGTTGATGAAACCTATTGTCTTAGTGATGCCAGTTGATCCTAATTAGCTGAGGTTAGGTTAGGCCATGCGACCGCAGGGCTGTGTGTACACACACCGAAGGCACAGAGTGAAGAAGCAAGCGAAATTTGCATGGCTGTAGAGAACCAGACTCAATAGGCTGAATGCACAGCCGAAAAGAAGAAACATAAGCTACCCACCTTCTCAGCTTCATACTCGTTCAGGTAGTCCTGTTTCTCTTCATCGGTCAGGTCTCTCCACATCCCTCCAATAATCTTTCCTATCTCCCACAATTTCAGATCTGGATTGGATGCCTTCACTTGGTCCCATACCTTGCACACACACACACACACACACACACACACAAAATAAGAATATTCAACCACAACACACACATACATACAGGAGAAGAGCATGTGGTTATTACAGGACAATAGTTTTTTATTTAAAATGAAGACAGTGAGGAATTAAAAGAGGAAGCAGTGAGAAGAATAAAATATTGCTTCCAAAGTTATGAATCTACTTGTCAAAATGAACTGCCAAAAAGGTTTGGATGGAATGAAATGAAAACTTGAAATGTCAGTTCAATGTCATGAGTTTTTTCAGTACATTTTTCTATATGTAGTATTCAATGTTTTAGCTCAGAAACTAGAGATCAGGGAGGAGATGACCACATAAGTGGGAAATGGATGCAGAAGGAGACCATGCTTGCACAAAGGAACCACAAAGAAATGTAATTTATCTTTATAAGCCAAAGAGATAAACAGAGTGGAGGGTCTCCAGTAGGTGGTTGACGTGGTTGTGAAGGCGTCATGGCTTGGCTGTTTCCCACCCTCAAACCCTGTAACCTTTCAGGGGATGGGAGGACAAGCAGTAAAAGCAGACACCGTGGATGGGTGTCTTACCTTCCTGCTTACCTTCCGGCTGTACCGCATGTAAGGCATCAGTGGCTTGTCTGGAGGTTTGGGGGGCTTTGGAACAGTGATGCCTGAGGAGTTCTGGGGAAGGAAGACAGAGAGAAGAGAACAATGTGAAAGAAAAGTCAGGGATATTTAGATGAATGGATTTATAAAGTAAGAGATTTAAAGGGAAAGAGGGAAAAGCAAACAAAAAGAACTACTGATTCAAGGTTGGATCGTGGTGAGTCTTGTGTTGATTTAAAATAAGGAGTCTGCATGTAAACAGGACAATACATAAACACTGACAGCAGCCCCTGACAGCATTCACCCAATTGAACCAACCCAAAGAGCCCCCATGCAGGCTTGTTGCGGTCGTCAGTGGTACTGATGTTTTGTGTAGTATGCACTGCAACATTACCTGGCCACCAACACTACTGACTATTGCCATCCCTACCGCCGTCTTTTTCTCCTCTTTTTAATTGATAAAATAAATGTGATAATTATTAATAAAATATTTTAGAAATGCTAAGTGGAAAAAAAACTATGTTTCTTCTTTTCTCATGCTCTCTGCAGGGCAGTCTGACACAGAGTCAGGCAGCTGAGAGCGGTGGGTGTTTGCGCAAATCACTAAATATAAGAATGACAGGGCGAGGTGGAGAGAGCGCACTGAGGCTGTGACTATTTATAGCCCCAGAAAAATTGTGTCTTACCATACACTTGAAAAGCTAGTTGCAAGAACGAGTTGTAGTAAAAGATTGTGAATAAACACTACAGAGTTTAGGCCATGTGCAGTGCACCGCCGTGGAGCTGCAGGACCGATCGCAGACGCTCAGGGGGGATTATCCCCACGTAGGCTTTGATGTTCCATCTGTTTAATAAGAGATTGCCATTGTTGTGAAGTACACAATTGCCTAAATATAAACCAAACCTTTAAACATTTGGTTCAAAAAATAGCAGAATGTGCTCTACATATAATGACTGACACACATCTATTCACTTCAAAATCTCAAGACATTCCTATTTTAAACCTCGGGGCAATCTCTTATACTATGTATAATTATAATGGAGTCTCATTCACTACATTTGGTAATGCGGGTTTTATTATGGTGCTCACTCATTAAAAGGTGGCTAGTGCAGAGCAACCACGTCCAGTATTGGTTTGGTAAAGAAAACAGCAGAAGTGCAGTTTGGAAATACTTTGCATTACCTTCATTTGACTCATGTGACACATGACACAAGCAAGCCCATATACAAGCTTTGCTTCAGTAACAACAACTTAGGACAGTACCTGGGTGAACCGGCATGCTGTATAAGAGTTTCACAAGGTTGGTGACAGCTTCCATGTCAACATCATTGAGCCACTGTGAAACTAATCACCTTCACAGCCATCAGGACTAAGTAATGTCAGATCACACCGTTTAAGATGACAGGAAAATACTTTGACCATGGTCACAGGCAACTTGACTTAGATGCTGCTGTGTTTATCAGTAATATTAACTTAATTTCATTTTTAAGATGAGTTAATATTGTTCTTTTTAAGGCCTAATGGAAAGAGAAAAGGCTAATGTTCCTTAAAAAAACATTTCTCTAGTGGTACTGGAGAGAGGCTGATAAAAAAAGACATGCTTACAGGTGCAATACCACAAGACATAGTTGTTCCCTGCTTACTGTCAAGAAAGGAAAAATCGCATCATCCTATTATAACCTTTTTATACAGTATTTATCATTAAAAATTTAAAAATGTAATTTGCAATATTTGGGGTGAAGAACACATTTCATTTTGTTACAGTCCAGGAGATTTTCATCAATTTCACATGAAATATTACATAGATGTTGACAGATCTGCGTTTGCTAGTTCATTTTATGTATGTGAAGAGCAGAGGGACAGTTTCAACAATCAACTGTGGGTCTTTAAATCAGCATCCAAACATCACGATGCTTAAGGTGAACAATGAGTTTTCTAATTCAAACCAAAGGTTATGCATCGAAGAGAAGGAATAATTCTATCTGTCCTAAAATGTGTTCTTGATTTCTGACACAATCTACTCTCTGTTGCTGCCATCCCTTCCTACCTATGCTATTCCTCTTTTGTGTCCTATGAATTGTTTCGCTGATTGTCCATCTACATCTCATTTCCCCCTTGACTGAGGTCATACGTTTACCTTTCCTTATTTGCTTCAATTGGAAAGAAGCCCCTCTACCATTGTACATTTGACAATGACAGTATCATTAACGTATGTTAGCCCTCCCTCCTAAGCCTTTGTGGCCCTATTTCCCCCCTATTTCTTCTTAACTCAACCCAAATCCCTCCATCAAATCATTACCCTGCTGGAGCCTCCGGAGCTCCCTCCCAGTCTGAGGTTGTTGTAGGCCAGATGGCTGTAAGGGTTGTAGCCCACAAACCCTGGGGTGGAAGGCATTTGCTGATGGAAGACAAATGAGACAAAACACGAATGAGAAATGGCTCACAGACAAAGAGGAAGAGGGATAAACATAAATAAGTGAAAAGTGGGGAGAACATGAAAACTTGTGTTGTTTTTGCTTGTTTTCCAAGACATCATTAAGCTGGGGCAAAACATCAACTTGCTGGCGTTCAGTGCACAACATCTGAATGTTGCCTATCAAAACACAAATTTCATTTAAGTAACCACGTTAATGCACAATCGTATTTTATCTTTTCACAATGTTGTCCCATCCAGCAGAATGTACAGATTTGGAAGAAAGCAAATCAATCATGTTTCTATTACATTGCACTCAGGCTACACTCACATTTTCATTTTTTTTGCGCAGATCCGATTTGCCTGTCTTGAGTTTCAAGTCATAACTCCAAGTGACTTGTATCTACCCGTAATGTGACCGCATCTGTCTTCCAGAACGGCAAGCATGTTCATATTGACAATTGTTTGCAAGCTTGTCTGCATTATCCTTTCCGGCAAAAAACATTTAGTAGACCACTCGTGGAATTCAAACCAAGGAAATGGAAATTTTGCTCTGGGGACAGCAAATAGTCCATCGGTTGAGTGTGATCCCTCCTCTGATTACTATAACAGCCCAGTAGTTTCCTTTTGGCGAAAGACAGACGTATGATTTTGCCATGCTGCCGGTGATGGCTAATGAAGACAGCGCTCTTTGAGCAAATGTGTATAGGCAAAAGCTACATTGATGTAGATCTGAGCGTTCTATTCATGTTGCAAGGCCACATAGAGATATGAATGAGACCTAGGACCTAGGCCTGGGCGATATTGATTTTTTAAAACCGGTAATTTGATGTCGATTTTACCGCAATATTCTGTATTACCGACCAATTAAAAAAAGTTGTAAGATAGACTGACTTTCCCCAAGATCTGAATGCTATATTTCTTTTATGCCGCTAGATGACAGTACAGCCGCCAGACAGCACACTGACACTATGGGTCGCATGCATGCGATATAAAACCATTTTTCAAATAACGAAACAAGTCAAGGACAAAAACGTGTGATGTCCATTAAGTATGATGAGCATTTCCATCCGTCTTTTTGACACCAATTTGCTGGGACTTGTCTCATGTTTTGTTTACCTTCCTTCCTGTAAGCATGCTCTAGGAGCCGGTCTCACGTGACCGGTACTCCGCTCCAACCACTCGTCCCCGTAATAGAATGCTGTCAGCGGCATTAATTACAAATCGTAGTGGTTTAAAATTAAACTGAAATCTGACATAGTAAAAAAAAAGTAAGTAGAAAAATTAATTTAGGTTTTATAGGTAAAAAAAAAAATTTAATCCATTTTAATATAATACAGTATAATGGCAGTATGCGGTATTTTTTTTATAATACCGGTATTGTCTTTAGACATCGAGATATACGATATTACCGGTATACTGCCCAAGCCTACTAGGACCACACATAAAATTGACTCAAATCGGACATTAGAAGACCAGATTTCAGTGTACACAGAGGCTTTAATAAATGACATCGATTACAGCCGTGAGTACGTTTTCTTAAGGCTATGCTCACAATACGAGCAACATTGTTCATATCCAATATTTTTCTCAGATTGGATTTGCTTTTCTTGAGGGTTCACATTATTAAGTACAACTGACTCGCATCTAACTCTAAAGTGAACGTTCATATTTCAAGTGACCTGTATCCAACGGTTAAGTGATCATTCAGAAGTTCAAGTGACTTGTATCCAACTATAAAGTGAACGCATCCTGTCCAAGAAAGAAATTTGCCAAAGACCTTGACTATGTTTTGTTGTGGTATGACAGAAAAAAGCAGGAGTGAGTGAATATGGACAGCTGAGCAACACTTGTGGACACCTGTGTATGCATAAAGAAAAAGGAACTGAGCCGGATCATTATAAAATGTGGAGAAAGAGGAAGTAAAGTAGCAAAAAGGATAAAAATAACCAAATAGTATGCTGAGAGCTAAAACAATCCTTTGGCTGATAAACAGTAAACGCTAAGAATGGAACCAGTTTGATACTTACTGTGGTTGGGGCAGGGGGCGGGGGAGGGGCGTATGATGGCCGTTCTGTAAAACAAAGGGAAAATAAGTTTTGTTGGTCAGCTATTACATTGTTTACACATTAACAGGGTATATACAGAAATTCTTGAGGTGAATTTAATACCTTTTTTAATACCTTCACAATTATTTTTTAATACCGGCACAACTTCAAGCTGCAACTGCAGCAGCGTAAAGTAAATTGATGAGTAAAGTAATGAAAAAGGTATTCTTTCCAAAAAGAATAACACACTTCATCAAAATTTAACGAGGTAATTATAACTTAACTTTGAATTTTGACATGGGCTTATACAAAAAGTATACAGTAAAGTACTTCATATTATATGCGCACATAGTCCAGGAAGTACTCAAACATATTAGTTTCAGAAACTTTAAATGGAAGAATTGTTTTTAATCCCACCTCAAAATCAGGCAAGAAGACCTATTTGTGTAAAATCCCATCTCAAAGTCGTTTTTTGCTTTATTTTGAAAACCAGAAATTTGTTGCTCCTGTCCGTTTGAATGCATTTAAACTGAAGTGTAATAGACGGGTGCACTCCAGATATAGAAGCGGCTGGCTTGACCGTAGTCCATCCAGGTTATATTAATCGTCTTCCTGCAGACTTGTCAATAAGCCTCTCGGCTGTTGCCAACTACTGGCCTAAGACAGTCTTTAAATCTAGAATCCTTCAGCCAGACGTCCGAAAACTTGCATTTCCCCATAATGTCTGTCTAATGACTTTGAAATAGAAGCGAACTCGTGAACAGGTTTTCAGGGCTGTGAATGACGCAGAATGGGAACTATGTTGTTATGTTCCATCTTGCAATCATCCACAAGACAGACCGGAGAGCACAGAATCTACAAAAGGTTGGGGACCGTATAAAACTAAAAAACTAAAACTCTGCAGCGGGTCCACTATAAAATCTAACTGGCCTCCCGCAACAGCACTTCATCTATGCTTCAGCATGCAAGTTAAGCATGATGCATGCAAGACGAAGAGCGGACACGGCACACTGTAACGTAAAAGCTAGCATTTAATGTAAATCAATATGATCGATAGTTTAGATGAAGGATAGTAATGAATGTACGTTTATCAAGGTAATATGAAAAGGCTTGTTAAGAACGCACCACAATATAGTGGCTAGTTATAATGTCCCTAATTTTTGTTCAAGAAAATAACCACTCATACATCCCCTCACAGTGATGCATAGAAATACCTCATCAACAAAATATCAGGTTGTTAAAGTAGCAATTGGTCATTCAGATTATTAGATTGCAGTGAGTAGTGTCAGCAGTTTCCATCGGTATTAAAAATCTGTAGATTTCTGATCTGAAGTCTAATATTTGTGACAATGGTTAATTTTTAGTTGTGTTTAAACCTCCAACCACTAGATGGTAGCCATTTACCCATTTTACTTTTCCACTGAAGAGCAATAGCTCATGAGTGCAAAGGCTTTAACACAAAGGACTGGGGTACACTGCTAGCAGCTTAGCGTTACCTGAATGTGAGAGAATTAGACAGCTAATTACATCCTGACTATACTAATAATAGAGTATATCCTAACTACAGTAAATACAAGACTGTACACATTTAACTTCATATGTTTAGTTCCTACTGATCTGTGACAGTAAAATAGTCACATCTGACCGCTATGCGTTAGCGGAGATTAGAGTAACATCACGCATATAAGAGGTTTGTGCAAACGCCGTTTCTCCGCTTGAATTGCTAAGAGGAATCTTCTGAGGCAGCGTTCTCCGCTTATGATGGGATGAACACTGCAATTAACTGAAACCAACAAAACATTCGCACTATTAATAGACAACGTTTGTTTACTTACTCGACATTGTGGCTAGAGTCAACCGTTAGGGTAAGGACGTCAGGATAGATTCATACTGTTTAACCTGAGGGGGGGAAAAACATGCTAATTACCTTTCACAGTCACTTCATCATTGTACTTTTTGTAATTTCATAATCAAAGAGGTGGCAAGACACTGGTGACACTTAAGTGATTAAAACTGTCTGATAAACGCCGAAAACCATCAGTGACTTCCATTGCTGACGGTGAGGCCTGACCGAACGTAACAAACGTTAGCCTAATCTGCTAACACAGGCCTTTTGCTGTATGATAATGTTGAAACAGATATTTATTGTTACGTTTATACACTATAAAGAAATGATTTAGCAAACAGACAACCACAAAAATACATAACGATT
Organism: Macroramphosus scolopax; assembly: GCA_901007825.1. Taxonomy (NCBI): domain Eukaryota; kingdom Metazoa; phylum Chordata; class Actinopteri; order Syngnathiformes; family Centriscidae; genus Macroramphosus; species Macroramphosus scolopax. Next base: position 24,003 of record CAAKHC010003138.1, on the reverse strand, counting down.
ATAGTCGTGCGAATGTTGGCGTTAACGCTACACGTAACCTGTGCAAAGGATCCTCGTTGACCGAATAAAAAGGGCTAACGGACAATTCATGCTCCGGCTAGCCATGCGCACACGGGCGAATTATCTACCCTCACCAGCAAAGTTAGCCAACCAAATACATTTAAGTCATGTAAACATGAAAGTTAGAGTATAGTCTTGCGTAAAATAATCAAATAATTCAGTTGGATTTAACATACCCAGCCCTTTGTTCTCCCTGAATGACCGCTTGTTCTTCTTTTAAACTCTTCTTCTTCTTTTGCCTCTTCTTCTTCGTTTTTAAATTTTCATGCGGTCGGCAAGCAAAGAACATTATGGCGCACTAGCGCCGTCCTTTCTTCATAAACCGGAAGTAGTGTTAATGTTCGGACAAGGAAGTAACATGTTATCAGAAATAAAAGCATTGACTTTAATAAACATATCTCAAAATGATGTGAAAAGAAATAATCTAACGTTATTACCTCTGCCAAGGGGATATGTGATCAAGGCAGTTGTTTGTCTGATTGTGAGCACTATCACTGATGTTTAGAGGGCTTCAGTAATGATCGGCGTCATGTGGTCCAGCCAGCCGCCTTTCGCGATTGCTTGGTCAAACCAGCCGCCTAATAATTTGGAGTGCGCCCGTATTTTGACCGATAGACATTTTGTACTGTCATGTTTCTCTCTTGCCTGAAGAGAGGCGATTACATTCAAGATTCAGTAACTCGGATTTTTATAAAACATTGTTAAGGAAGCACTGTGGGTGGAAAAACTTGCGGAACTGGACTAACTCTTTTCTCTGGAGGATAAACTGCAGTTTTTATATGTTTTAACTTAATCGAATACTGAAGTTATTTGTGATTTCGTTTATACTTGTAAGCTGCCAAAACAACTTAAACAAAATAAATAAACATGCCTTTTGGCCTGACTTTGTGATTGAAGAATATAAGACCATTAAAAGAAAATTTTCAGTAACATGGCACAAATTCTATCAATTCCTTTTACACACCAAGCCCCATGGTTACACACCATGTTTGGGGAGACATAGAGAGAGGGACTGTATAATACAGTTACAGTATACTATATTAATTATGAACTGAAATGAATTCAAAATAAATCTAAACATCTATTTATATCTATCATGTTATTAAATCATTAATAGTTTTTATTAAAAATGAAACTATAACATGATAAAATGTTTTTTTTGATTACCAGTCAGTAGCACGGAGATCAGAGGTGACACCTTGTCTAACCCCACCTTGTCTCGGGTCCTAGAAATGGTCTCAACTGGTTGTTTTCCAGCAGCAAAGGATGCAGGTGAGGAGCTGTCGCCGTACCTGCTGCATCGGAATGATTTCACTATACAACAGGGATGCCACTCCCACAGAGGAACGGATGAACTCTACTTCCCTGTGTTGGGCCTTCAGGGTACTGTGAGGTATGGCTGTAATCAGAGGTCAATGCTGGCGTCAGGCTTGATTCATTTCTTTGTTTGCCACTGCTGTTTTGTCTTGTTTTGTTTTATGTTTGGTTTGAGTTCAGAATATATTTCATAACCTTTTACATTCTTTTGTTGCAACCTGCTTACTCCAAATAGTCATTGTTTGAGCTGATTGTGACCTTATTGTGCTCTTTGTTTCAGCTTTGACAGGCTGTGGTGGGTGTGCAGAGGACGGTGAATACCCTGCCAATCAACGTCATTCATCTCAGGGAAACACAAAAAGAATATAAAATTAATAGTTGGGATTATTTAAAGCAGAATATCCACAAACAAATGAAATTAGTACACACAAGAACTATACTGAACATTAACAATGATCATGAAGGGAGGATAAATTGCAGGTCTACTGTCTTATACTGCATCCCTTTTTATATCTATTGTAATTTGTGTGTGGTTTTGTAATTGGTAAAAAAATATATGAATTGTTGCTAAAACACTGCAAAGTGTCTTTGGGAAAAATGATTACCTGTGTATCATTAACAAACATATACTGTTGCTAGCCAGCTTTATTAGGAACAACGGACAGACACTGGCAGAAAACTAGAGACAGACGCAGGCACATGTCAACACTTCCAGGGTGGCTTCCTCTAACGGAGCTTCTCAGACGACTACAAGATGGCAAAAAACACATTTCTGAAAAAGGTCAGTTGTATTTACAATTATACAGGTAGCACCTTTAATACATATCTTGTGGATTGTGAAGTCAATGAACATTTCTTTTGATAAAAGTAGATGCAGCACCACAAATATCTTCCTCTCCAGTTTGTATCTTGACAGTGGGATGTCTCCTCAGAAGGCACCGCAGGCAAACCCTTCTCAAAATAAATAGTGAAACTACATGAGAGGAATATAAACTTAAAGACAACATGTTCACTCCACCACCCGAGTTGTTGAATCTTGTGTTAATGAATCTTTACGTTGAATAACAACTGGTCAAAATATTACTTGGAACCTTTTCCATAAAATATTTGTCTTAAAAAGAGAACTTGAGTAAAACTTTCCAAACAAGTGGACAAAGGTCATCTCTCTCTGGGTTTTTGTAACACTATGGTTTGTTTACATCCATATATATGCCCCATGTCTTGACCACCACCAAAATGACTCCAAGTAGCTCCACACAACAGCCCTGTGACACCATCGATACTATGAGAACCATTTGGACTGAGATATTCTTGTGATAAAACAACCTGATTAAGACCAAGATGGCTGGAATGCTAGTGGCACACGAATGTTGTGTGAAGCTACGTTAATAATTGACATCAACAGTTTGTCAAGTGTTTGAATGTAGAATTGGCCCCAAAGTATGTTTTTCTCCTAATCATGGAGATGATGTGTCTTGCCGGCTAGTGAACATGTGCCAGCCCAACTCGTATGAACAAGTTTGATGTGGTGGTCCCGTTCATTGTGGCAGGGGGGGCTTCGCCTGCCCCTGCAGCCCTGTGAGTGGATGTGGGACAGGCTCCATGCCCTCCTTCCCCTCATCCTCCTCAGCTTTATGTTTTGCTGCCTTGGTTTTGAACCGCAACCCATGACCTGCCAACCACAGGAAATAAACAGTTGATGACCAGACGAACAGGCACCACTCCTCTGGCCTCCTCTGCAGCGAGGTGGGTAGAACGTACCATCCAATCTCTGAAATAGGAGTTCTACAACTGTTTAGAACCTGATTTAAATGGACTTTTCCAAATATTTCTGCTTTTTTTTTAACCTAATAATGTATCATGTCTTTTAATAACCCTTTGGTTTTAATATTCCCAAATTGAGCTTCAATACTTGTTTTGTTTTTTGCCATTCAAATTCATTATTTCATATCCAACGTTGTGATCTGATACATCTGAGCTCTGAGTCTGCATTCACCCACTCAATATCAATCACCAATATCTAGAAGAACAGTCGATCCTCTAGTGGACCTTATGGGGTGCTAAATAACAAGTGAACTTCAGGTTAAGACAAGTTACGACATGTGAAATTAGCCAAACAGGTGACCAGAGTCAAAGACATCCCTGCGGCCAAATTTAAAACTGCTGTGTAAACGTACATTTTTCTCTCTTTCAAAGAGCACAGAGAAGAACATTATACACCTGGACAAGCTGGAAACAGTTTATCTGACAAAGTAACTGATTAAGTGAATATAACATTCAGATTTATTACTTCAGCATTCGTCATCTTGTTGTGGAGAATATCTACTAAACCTCAGCTGATTTGAATAATTACTTAAATTTAACTCAACATTTAGTTGGAGGAACCCGATCGGGGAAATGATTGAGAAACTAATCAGCTTGTAGTTCAAACATGTACAAGTTGCTTAGACTATGGATGCGTGTACTCACTCAAGCAGTCTTCCACCTCCTTGTAGGCCTTCTTCTTACAGCATCCACGACAAAGGTTGAAGACACACTTATTTCCCTGCAGAGCAAAATACAAACAGAATCAGCCACTTGCCGATAAATCAAACGCATTCAACATTTCTTCTGGATTCTTTCGTCATGTGACATTGACTTGAGAAAATGAACTGAACTGAACTTCTAATTGTTTCTAAATGGCTGACATGGTTTACTGGCTGTAAAGATGTAAGTTCAATACCAGGCTTGATTCCTCTCAACACCAGTTCATACCCCATGTTAAACACACCGGGCTATGGTTAACTCCTCCTATACAATACGTGGGGAGTAACGGCTAAGGAGGTAGAGTGACCGTCCATGGTTCAAACCCAGCTCATCCAGAGACTGTTATTAGGGGTCCTTAAATAAGACACTGAACCCCAAATTGCTCCTGAAGGCTTCCCCATCAATGTATTTTTTTGTCTGTTCTTCACTCAGGTTAACGATGAGAATATAATACTACGAAACAGCTCATTTTACCAAAGGAACCTCGTACTCTGTTGGCAAATACCCAGTGGAGTGGTTGAACGAGTAACATCTAGCACTGAAGAATTTTAAATTAAATTCCACGGATAAAATGTCCCTCAAGTGACGGGATCAAAACAGCACAGCACTCCTGCGATACACTCGCCTGCCAAGCTGAAAGACCCATAGAGACAATGTTCAGGACAAATGTGTGTGTTGTTACACCCGAGAACTAACTAATGCATATATGCACATGTACGATAGACTTGGTTGACTTGCTGGTGTGTTTCAGTGATCGCTTGCTGACCTTTGGGTTCCCACACTGTTCACATTTGATGTACTTGGCTGTGGGGAGAAAGAAGAATGTCATCTTCATCAAAATGGGAATTTAGAAAAGCACATGTTAAAGGATAAATGATGTTATACTCTGCTCAAAGAAAAAGAAAATGTTACATATTGATACAGCATTCGCTCAGACTCCTGAAAGCAGCAACGGCGACGCCTTAGACTGACGTCAACCTGCCTCCAACTGGACGCACGGTGTCGCCACACGATGTGTGATTAACCAATTAATCCTGACAGCTGATCAATTCTTCAAGTCATTATCATCGCCGGTGCCAGTTAACACAGATGTCAGCTGTTTGGTATTTCTATCCAAATATTGAAGTGATAAATGCTCCTTGTTCAGTTGATACTACAAAGGGACTGAACAACAAGACCCAAGTCATTGTTCTTTCTTTCTGAATACCTGACTGTAGTACTTGTCTTTTTATTACTACATGTTTTTGTTAACTCAATGCTGGTTTTTATTTATGCTCTTCGAATCTTTATGTTGATTGTAAGAACCAATTTAGGAAAAATTCCTCGTATTGCAAGAATCCTTACTTGGCATTAATCGGATTGGGATTGGGATTCTGACCACAGCCCTCTGCAGTGCTGCTGAACAGGCAAGTGTACGGCTCTGGATTAACAGGATTCAATCAATTATTGATCCCCTCCGCACTTCACGAGATCTCAAATCCTTTAAGTTCTGGAAGAACGTCGGGTTAATACTCACATTAGTCCTGGATAACAGGGCGACCCAATAGAAGGTGTGTCTTTAAAATGACGAAGCTCCTGAGGTGATGAAGCAGCAGGCTGTGGTCAGAGGAGCAACTAAACGGTGGATGAACGGTTTTTGGGTTGTCATTTGTAACTTATCACAATGTGGCTTTGGCTGAAACTGAACTGGTACCAGTACCAGTACAATCAAGCAGATTAATACATTTTAAACCACAGAGTTCTGATAGCAGTACACAAAGAGACTTCAAACATGTCTGTAGTCTCCCCCACAGACGCCAATTGACTCTCGCTACTCTTTTTTGTGGGGTCATCACAGGTTGGCTCGAGTTGGCGTGACGTCACTGGGCCCTCTCGGGGGCCAGGTGAGCTTTGGCTCCACTCCAGAGTGGGTCCATCTCTAGCATGGCTGATGAGCTGATGTCCGGGAACCACTCAGAGCTGCTCCTGGCTGACCTGGTTTTGTCATGAACAAGGCTGCATGGGTCTCAGTGTTCATTCAGTGCTGCTGCTAGCTGTGGCAGCATATTGACAACAATATACCGTCTCTCCAGTCAAATCTGTCATGAGACAGTGGAACTGTGCCTGTTTTTCCTACACTCAGGGTTTGACACTGAAGGGGTACAACAGGTCTTTGGTCTTGCTCCATGGTTTGGTAGTCTGCACTACTCTGGGATCCTGCAATGCTGACACCCTTTGTCGGAATATCTGATGTATTTTTGGTTCTCTCAGGATTTACTTCAAAGATTAGAGAGGCTGGTTTCAGTAAATTCCATGCATGCAGTAATATCAATCAGACACTCAGACTTCATGTAGTTGTTGAAACATCACTCCTGAATACAAACATATGTGATTCATGAGGCATTGTTGTAGCACCACTAAGGTAATCTGCATTTTAAGTAGGTTTTATCCCAATGACTTTAAATTGTAATTACACAGCTTTTGAATAAGCCTGACAATAAATTGGGAAAGTATATTTAATATTTCTAACAGAAGTATAGCAAGCACCTCATACCAAGTCAGAGAGGAATCAGACGGAGCACTAACTGAACTGGATGATCAGCCTTAAAACTGGACATGGTTGTTAGCAAAACTTCGATTTGAAGCATTTAGGTATATTATCTGTGTGCAAAACACAGCAGGTTGGGTCTTCTTGCAGAATAAAAATGTTTTGATTGAATGAAAAAAACTTTAGACACATAAAAAAACTGTTCTCAGTTGAAAGGTCTGATTAAACTCACGTTTTTGGTCGGGGCAAAAGTTTTTGTTCGGGTTGCGAGATCGTTTCTTCTGTTTGTTTTTAGACAGTGTGTCAGCTGTCCCATCAGAGTCATCCAGTGTTCTCTTCTGACATACTGGCTTCTTGACCTCTGAACCTTGGCAGTTACCATGGGCAACCGGCTCCTTTGGCCTGTAAGACATTTTCAATTAAAAGTAAGACGTGGCATTTAGATCCATGACTCGTTTGAGGACACATAAGATCAGTTCACTGTGACCACATCAGGAGGTGGTCTGGGCCACATGCCACCATATCTACTTAACTCACGTCCTCTGTGGGAGCGGAACACATAGGACTAATCATTTACTAGCAAATATTAGCATTATTTTGCGTCTCAAGCCCATAAAGATGTCAGAGATCTTAGCCCATTTAGTTAAACTGAACACACCAAAGGAAAAGTCCCAGACTGCATTGTTTTTAATTATTCTTCTCCTCCATTAAACTTGGGACCGAGTGTCACTGCTTGTAATAATTAGCCCTACAAAAACAGCCACGGATCAATTTTCTCCTTGCAAACAGAAATGTCTGTTTTGATTGCAGGATTGGTCCAGTCAGGTGCAGGTTAGAGGTATACAGGTACATGTACATATACATGTGCATGTACATATACATGTGCATGTACATATACATGTGCATGTACATGTACATGTATATGTACATGTACATGCACATGTACATGTGCACATCTCTATCCTGTTAAAGTCAGTCTGCTACACTCAGTAAAATGAAGAGACCGTGATCACTCACAGTGGTCTGATGTACGGCTGGCAGATCCAGTGTGGGAAGGGAATATCGCTCTCCCTCTGGTCCACATCCTTTCCTTTAGCTATCTCCTCCTGTATGGACACATTTAGCCACTCATTAATCCAATCTTCATCATCATCATCATCAAATTCACCCCCATATGGTATCATGTATGAAATAACATGTGTTTTGAACATGTGACTGCCTTCGGCTCTAACCCTGGTGTATCTGGACATCCTGCTGGGTTTAGCTCCTCCCCTTCTCCCAGCTCAGGTAAAGAGGGAGAATTTGGCAGTTTCCACTTTCTCTCATGCATTTTTTTCACAAGGCCAAACAGTTGTGTTTTTCCTTTCCTTGAGTTTATTCGGTAATTGATGGGAAAATTATAGCACTCTTGTTGACATTACACATGATGCGTTTTATTTGCTTTTATCGTATACGTGTGCTTGTATGATTGAGAACATTTAAGAATAAATTTCACAGAAAGATATATTGTCTGAACTCAGCGTCTCACTAAAAGACCACTGGAGAGAAGATCCGAAGGGAAGAAGATAAGGCCGATGACCTGCGGAGGGCAACATCCTTACACACTATAAAAACTGTCCAAACTAAGTGATGTACACTCGACACACTATAAAGTTCCGCCCTCTGATCGGTTGCTTGCAGGCTACCTCGGTATGTACAGTTGTGGTCAAAGGTTTACCTCCACTTGTAAAGAACATGTCAGGGTGTCTTGAGTCTCCAATAACTTCAGAATACGGCACTAATGAGACCAATACTTTGCCCAGAAATATTTCTTACAGTAACATTATCTCTGTAAAGGTGCAGACACACCAAAGTCCACAGTAAAGGAACTTTTCTCAAACACCTTTCTTCTGCGACTTATTTCCATCACAACATCAGACAGCAGTGCATCCAGCTCGCTCACTGTCCAAATGAAAGGACGATTTGGAAGGAACTAGCAAAGCACACCAACGTCTCTGCTGTTGGCTGAAAGAACCATTCCTTTATTTTTGATGGAGATTGGATGGAAATGTCCCTA
>CAAKHC010003138.1:0-15497 GCA_901007825.1 Macroramphosus scolopax | reverse complement strand
CCTAAAAGGACTGAAAACATGTGAGTGGACTGCTTTCTCAACAATGGCCGGTAACAGATTAAGCTCCAGGGTGGATGGATACTTGCTGCCGGTTATCTGACTTCAAACTTGGAAGCGTTAAGTTTTGCCAAGTTTTCTGTTTATTTCATAGGTTGGACAGCTGAACTAGGCAATAGCAGGTTCTACATCTTATCTCCTCCTGCAGGCTGGAGGATGTGGCAACTTCCGTGTACCTTCAGCAATGAAGAAGAATTAGGTGGGTTTTTTCAAATTAAATCTTGTAATCCTATAATAGTAGATACGATAGGTATGAACCAGAAAATGAGCATGACCACACTAATGTTTGCTGTTACCTGGCAGCGCAGCCTCAGCTGTTTGCTGACACCAGCCAGACCCTGGAGTGTTTTCACCTTGGCCAAATCCTCTCTCAGGTCCTGGTGGATCTGGAGCCTAAGACACATATCACATGCTGCAAACAAATACGTTTGAAACATATTGACATGGTGAAGTAGGTAAACCATGGAACAATGTTTGATCCACTGTTCCGGATTGCATATTAAAACCCATGTCCCTAATTTATCAGAAATTGTAGACGTGTTCCTGGAAGAGAGTACAAAATGGAGTTTGGTTATTTGACTCACTTTTTCAAGTGAATGTGAATGTTAATTATTTACCGTACTTTTCAGACTATAAGCCGCACCTGATTATAAGCCGCGTTTTGTTTAATGTTTAATTCCCGTTATTAAGTCTTCAACTGTTCCCATTCAGCAATAGTAGCTACAGAACATGTACTATGCTGTAAACTGGACTGTATCACATAGTGTTTCAGACACACAAACTTTTAAACTTTCTACCTTAACCGGCGGCTCCCAGCCACGTACCGGCAGCGATCTACTGCCAGATTGATGCCTTTAATTTAACAGCTGCATCAGATGCATTTTTACGGTTGTTTTCCATCATGACGATGTCTCACAAACTGTCTCCTTGTAAACGATGGATGGAGTCCTCTTTAAAACAATATGAACGGGGTTTATTCACAACAAGGTTGGTGCTACAACAACAGGTGCTGTCTCTCTCTGTGTACCGTAATTACCGTAATGGCGGCTCTTGGCCGCAGGTACATTTTGTTACCGTATATGACATCGCTCTCGTAATGACCGTCTGTCTCCTGTCGTTCTGTCTCTCGTACCACTCGCGGTTCCACTTTTACTTTTGACTGTAACCAGTAAAATCCATAGATTTGGGATTTCCCCTATTGGCCGTTAGCTGTAGAAATCCATAGATTAGCTGCACCGTTATATAAGCCGCAGTGTGGGAAAATGCAGTAAAAAGTCGCGGCTTAGTCCGAAAAGTACGGTAATTAGTAATGACATAAACCAAAGTTAGAAAAAATGTATTGACATGTGAATTAATCACACTGAACTGAAAAGGAGGCCCACAAACCTTAACGAGTGACACCAATTCTGGTATTATTATTATTATTATTATTATTATTATTATTATTATTATTATCATTATCAACCACAGTAACTCAGCCCCCAGTTACAGACCACGTACAGTTACAGAGCGGTGTGGAAGAACTTGACTGGCCCCCACAGAGCCCTGACCTCAACCCCATCAGAGAGTCAGGACCTCTGGTCCAACATCAGTGTCTGACCTCACCAATGCTCTTCTGGTGGCCCAATACTTTTATCCATATAATGCATGAGTCATGTGAAACGATTACATATCCAAATACTAACAGCGTGTATGTATGTGAATGTTTAGTAATATGTAATATGTGAAGTTGTGGAAAAATTTGTTTGAATTTCTTTATTTAAATAAACGGCCTCAACTGTATGTACATGTGTACAGGGAAGTATAAACCAGCCATCACTGGCCTGTACATACGTGTGGTGCCACAGCTTGAACAGGTGGGCTCGTACGTAGGATAGACTGCAGGGGGGGTGCTGCCTAACCACATCCAAGTACTCTTCAGCCATCTCCCACACTGGCGGGCTGCGTCCTTCAAACAGTGCTGGGTTATGAAGGTTCCCCTCTGAAAATATCACAGTCTCACATTTGAACATCACCAATTATTCAAACAATGAATCAAGTAATCTGATAAGTGACATCAAAGAGCAATAGATAGTTTACAGGAGAAACCCAGCCAGGTCTCTTACAGTGAACAAGCAATTAGTTTCAATTTTAGGAAAATCGACATATTTGTTGCTTAAATTATTTGCTTGCATATGATAATATGTCAAAACTAAACCGATTATGTGCATCTGAATGTGAATTGACATGCTCAGTTTTCTGAAATACGAAATCAAAAACGAATAAATAAACAAAAATAAAGTAATTATGATTACTTTAACACAAACATTGCATTCTTTGCAACTTAACCTCAAGAACTAAGGCTTTAAACCTAACTTACAGCGAAGGCATAACATTCTTTAATGTCTTCTTTGTGGCATTTGTAGGAGGCAAAAGAAAAAAAAATACTGGCAGGACCATATCTCCTGGGTGAGTTCGATATGAAGAGGTGAAGTAATAAATATTATTGATATTTATTACCAGGCCTTAATATCATAGCCTAAGTTTAATAATACTGGCTAATGTACATATATTTACTATGTTGAAGGGTTAGCATACATTCGCTACTAGCCAGCAACTCAACTAGCAATCATATAAATTTATGTCAAACGCTAACTCAACTCGACTTGCTAAGAATGTATCGTGGATGAGGTCACTGTGAGGTCACTGACCTGCACTCATGACCCCCTGCACGCCCGTCTCCTGAATGCAGCGCTCCACATCACTCAGGTGCTGAATGTTGCCGTTAGCAAACACAGGAATACTTACTGCCTTCCTGCAGGTAGAAAACACCAGGAATTAAAATATATAGTGTTTTTTCAGTAGTAAAGACTCATCTGACTTTGTTTTAATATAAAGAAATATTACAAACAGGAGGCATGACGTTATTAGTTTTGGACTGTTGGAAGGGAAGAAAAAGATCTATTGTTCCTATTTTAAAATGGAGCATGTGTGGAGGGATTAAAACAGGGGATCTTGCTCACCGGACTGCGTTGATGTGCTCCCAGCTAGCAATACCTGTCATGGCTCCTTTCTGGTCTTTTGTTCTGCCATGCACTGTCAGCAGCTGGGAGAGAGATTAAGGAAGAAAAGATTTATTCTAAGACCATATAAGACCTATAGAATTCTTTGCCAGAACAGCATCTAAGGCTAATTTCATAGAAATATCTGAGTGTTCTGAAACTAAGCAGAAGCTTAATAGTTCTAATTGTCTAAAAGGCAAAAAAAACATCTCCACAGAAGCAGCTGGTTCAGAAAGAAAATGTGAAAGTACCTGACATCCAGCTTTCTCAAGCATCTGGGCATAGCAGACTGTCTTTTCGATCTCCTTGAAGACACGTATCTTACATGTGATGGGCACACAGAGCTTTTCATTGGCAAACCTGACTGAAAAATAATATCAGACGTTTGGATGTTTCAGATTAAAAAAATGTAATTCCTGAACAAAAAATAAACACTGTGCTCAAGTGGCAGAACGCAGATTCAAGATGTTTTCCAAAATCATCCTAGGGTCATACAATTGCTCTATGAAATGATTAATTGCTTTAATCATACTCCATACATGGAAACTACAATCATTTTTGATGTGTTCATATCTAACTAAACCAAAACAAGTCAAACACATATTTACCCATTTTCTCTAACAGCTCCCATTCCTCTTGGAGGAAAACTCCATAGTGTCCTTGGACACAAAATGTGAGACAAGTTACATTTCATTTCACTTTGACATCGTAAAGGTTTGGATCAGTGAATTTCCTCTTTAAAAAAACATACGTTGAGGTTTCATTTTTACAAGAAGAGTGCCTACCTCTCTTAGCGATCATCTGTGGACATCCCAGATTGAGGTCGATGGCGTCACAGTAGTTCTGAGCCAAAAGGGCTGCCTGAACAAACACCTCAGGATCATTTGCACAAAACTGTCACACAGGAAATGCAACATTATTAACATCTGGCATTAAAAAGCAATCAGCACCGACTGAGGAAAAGTGTGTTAATGTGACATACGTAAATTCAGTCCACCATCCTGAACTATCTCTAATTCCCTGTTCAGACCTGGCATTGACACGAGGGCCAACCTCCCGGTGCAGTAAGAGTGCAAGTTCCCTCCTATAGCAAGCGAGTTATGACCCCAGTGGTCATTTGATCTAACCTAGATCTAGTATGCAATCAAACAGCCATCATTTCTGTTTGTAAAGACCAAATTCATTTTTGTTTTTAACCAGTATATACCAGCCACAGGTATTACAAGCGGCACAGATGGGTATGGTGTTCAAATCATTCAAGCATGAAGAAGAACGCAAAACAATACAGACTGGATGTATTCCCCGGTGGCCTCACTCACCCATTCACACACTGTTGCTTAACAGTGTGAAGTGACAGCGGCAGCATTTTATTATTATTACGCGCCAAAAAAATGGACAAGCCCATAGAGATATTTTAGGAATGTGTTAAACCTTTTGGGTTACTAAGTTTACCCGGAATACAGTTGGTACGGCTTTAATTTCTTCTTCTCCTCTTTTCTGACAGAGATTGTAAAATACAAACAGACACGGGTAAATATGGCGGTTAAAAACAAAATGACGGATGTCCTTCAGAATTTTCTGTCATCTATCAATGACAGAACCTCTGATCAGGAGATATTGATTAAATGCTTAGAATTTTCTAATTTATTTATTTCACTACAGTTATTTGTCCACAAGGTAACTACCCTTGTCTTTTATTTTCCTTCACTTTTAGAAATTGACTGGTTAGCCTTGCAGTAATTTACATTTTATTGAGGCATAATTTCATCTTCTTCTTCCCGCGAGGTGTTTTGCTAGCAGGTGAGCAATGATTGTAGTTGTGAACTGAAGAGTGTGATTCACGAGCAACTTCGCACTCTGCGCAGGAGGATTTCATTCACACTTACATTTTTTGCCATTAATTTGCCAAAACAGAACACAGCCATGATCCATACCTGAGTGATGAGAGGTCTGTCCTCCTCACAAACCTCATTGTAGAGATTTTCTCTTCTGTAGTTGGCATCACGAACAAACACCTGAGCATGCAGCATAGGCGTATAGCAGAGGTGAGCACCATGGCGGCGGCTAAGTAGGCGCCAAGCCAGTTCACTCTGGTCCACCATGGGTGCCACGACATAGCACGCTTCTTTAAGGGTCTTCCTCCAGAACTCAAATCCCTCGAGCTTGGCCATTTAGGTTAACTTCTAGGGAGGACACAAAATCGTTAACCCTAAAATGTTCCTTTAAAAACTTTCTAAGCGAAAAGGTGACATACAAATGTTGCATTAGCAGCTAAATGTAGTGAAAATGTGCTGTTAAGCAGCTACATATGATAAATGAGCTGTTACAGAATAGACGTGAATTAACAGCTGTGTTGAATAATGTGGTGGTTGAGATTATATACATCTATATATAAATAAATGATAAATTAAGTCTTATACATATAATGAAATAATCATAAGATTATAAGCTTAGAAAGCTTAGTTGTACCAAATAGCCCTGTGTCACCATTTCCATTAATAAATGTAAATCATAATGGGAGGTTACGGTCCGATCAGTGAGCCTCCGCGGTCGTTGGTCTGCCTGCCTCGGCCACCGGGGTGAGCAAACTGGGCAGCACTTCTTGTTCGACCGAGTTGTTTCCCTATTTACTAGTAAAGGGCAGTTTCATTTGTCTCTTTGTGAAATTGCTATTACATGAACAACACATTTTGTCGACAGCCTCCAGTTCCTGCACGATCTCTCGCAACATATCCGACCTCAACTGAAGGGAGAAAAGGTTAAATTGATTTAAGACAATAATAATAGGTTCGTTTCTTTAACTCAACAGTTCGTTCCGTTTGCGACACTAATCGGAAGCTAACTTAAGCGACGTTTTATGAACTGTGATGAATTTCAAAGACATGCCTGTAAATGATGGAAAGCTAATAATAAATTCCTGTATCTCTTTGCTAGCTTAACCTGAACCCCACGTCCCAAGACCCGTTTGAGCCATCAATATTTCAGACGATGTAGTCGAGACGTAAATCAGACGTTATTCTAGTGGGACATGATGATATGTTTTACTTACTTCCGACTGTAACTTACTTTCAATGGTTTTAATTGAGTAAGTTTCACCGGCGATAATTTAGAAGACCTAAAGCAGAGAACCAGAGTAGACTATGTTCGGTACTTATTATGCTGTAGTTATGTTACATGCTCCAGTTAACTGTTGACAAGAGCAACTTTTTTCTCGGACGTCTTCGTGTTTGACTTTAGAGTCGTCGGTTTACATTGCTGTTATCAAGTAAAGCTCCTCCTAACAAGAAAGCCCAGTTTGTAGTGTGCCGAGCTAGCGACCAACGCTATCTGCACTCTGTTGACATGTGACAGTAAACACATGGTCCACCGCTGCAGTGAGGTTTCACAAATACAAACCAAAATGTTCTTTCTCTGGCTGTATTATGCTCAGCTCGGGTCATTTACTTACTGTACTTATCAATAATGATAGTTGTTGTTTTCCCCTGAGTTATTTAAAGTGGAGGATACTCCTGCCGCAGCACCGTCCAGAGATGTAACAGTGATACAGCAGCTTTAGCTTCGTCTTCTTCTTCTTCTTCTTATTTTGCCTTACGACGGGTAGCGACCAACTTCTGTGTTCTTCTTCTTCTTTTTTTGCAATGGCGGTTGGAAAAATGTTTGAGGTGCATTACCGCCCCCTTCTGGAGTAGAGTAGATCAGAATAGCTATTCTTCATTCAATTCTACTATTTATGTACCCCTGTAGATACTAGAAAACAAAAAATATCCATGAACCCTACATCCCCTGAATTCCTCTCCATATCTCTCTCACCCAGTGTCATATGAGTCCTGTTTAGTGCCTTTTTAAGTCACTGTCTCTTGATATCAAGAGCAGTCTAAAACATATGCGCCACTCTTTTCTGTATTCTGTAATAATCACAACTACCCTTTGCATGCTTATTTATTATCTTTAGTATACTGTTTGTACCATTGTGACCAAACCTCATCCTTGATATGATGCCCTTCGCCCTACTGTTTCTATTGCTTCCTCTCATTTCTCCTATGTTCCTTTGAATGCTGTGGTGGAATCAACATGTATTTCCTATGTCCCACTCTTCCAGCCATCTCTTTTTCATTCCTGATTCGATTATACTTTTCACCTCAACCTTGCAGTACTTTACAGCCATAACTATTTCTCCTTCCCTTGTTGCTCCTTTTGCATATCTTTCTGCCAACTCATTTCCATCGACACCAACATGTGTAACTGATATTTGCTCACTAACATCAAACTTCAGCACTAAACCAAAAACCTTTAGTCACCTACTTGCTCGCACCATGTCTATCTACCTTCCCATTTTACCTCTTATGCTTTCATTATTATATATATCTTGTATTTTAGGTCCTATGTTTTACCAATCCACATGCTTGAACACTCACCTCTCTGTACAATACTTATGCTGATGTGTCTTTCTCTGTTAACATTCTTTATCTGATTCTTTCATTGACGGAAACCAGTACAACTATGCCATGCAAATTGTGCAGTATGTTCCAGGATTACAATGGGAGATAGAGCCTGACCATGAAGTCTCTCACAAAAGCGATAGAATAAAACAATTATTTCACCAACAAAATCAACAGGCATGTAATCACACAACATATTAACAACCATATCCTATTTAAAGCAAAAAAAATTGCAACAGATATTCAACTTTTGACACTTAATTTTTGTAATGCAGTATCTCAGTCCAAACCCGATTCTGTGCCCTTTACAGTAATATTTAAATTTTAACTTTGTTAGTAGCGGTATGTCTGTCCCTGCCGGATTCTGCCCCACAATAAAACTAGAGTGCATGTTACTGGCTCAGGAGGTAAAGTGTCTATCCTATAATCAGAAGGTTACCGGTGTGATACCCAGCTCCTCCAGAGACGGTGTCCAAGTGTCCTTGAGCAAGACACTGAACTACGAATTGCTCCTGATGCTGTGCAATCACTGATGCAACTGATGCATTGTGCATCAATTGGGCTGTATAAATAAACCTGAATGTTTTGAATATGCAACATATACTTAGGGCGCTTTTCATAGGCATATCTGTTCATGCACAATATTAAAAAAAATTGATTTGTCAGGATCATGTGATTTATGTTACCTTTTCTGACATGTAACATATGTAGACTTATCTAAATTCTACCAATTAGCCTACAATATTGCTTATTGTTCAAATAGCATTAGCCACTTCCCTAAATGTTAGCCACTGTACCTCACACATGAACTAACTGACAATACCAAGAAGCACTAAACTGTTAACTAACAATTCAGAAATGTCTAGCTGTATCCTCGGCTGGAGAGCCTGCTCCGAATCAACATGAATACTGAAGGCCTGCATCTCTGCTTGCAGCCATGTACATGCTCCCTGTCACCGTAGGCCTAAGCTGTGTCTCAATTCGCACACATCCATCCTGACATGAGCCACATTGAGTGTATAAATTGGTTCGCTCTAACAATGGGGCATAAAGAAGAAGCTATAATGTAAAAGGTTTGCTTTTTATAAAGAAAGAAAGCTGGTATTTTCAAATGTGACATGTTATTTGCAGTCAAATATTGCAATGGCCACTAACACCAGTGTTAGGATTGAGCATCACTACCTTATGCACTAGTATGTTTGGTATATTAAGAGTATACTGAGTAATATCATTGCATATCCATGCCAGTAAATGTTTTACCAATTTAATAGAGCATTTGACAATTTGCTTTACCAATTAAAAAAACAGTAATCTAACATTGACAGAACGAAAGCAATTATAACTAACATGTTGCTCAAAATGCTTGTTTTTAAATGTGTTCATTCAAGTAGGAGGTGTAATCCCGGGTCATACCCAGACGCTCTGACCCTGGTACTTGTTGAGAAGGGTGAACTGCTTCAATAAAAATGGAGTGTTGTTTTCAGATTTTAACTGAAACCTTTATCCTTTTCGAAAAGATTTTTTTTAAACAACATTGCTTGTTACTCAGTAATTAATCAGCTGACTGATTCATTTGGCCGATTTTTGGCATTTTCTCAATAATCATTATCAGTTGATGTCTGCAGGGTTCAATTCACAAAAAAGGTCTGCAGTGTGTCATCGCATTTTGTTTTGTAATTATTGATTTAATTGCATTTTCTGTAATTTACTGTGTGCAATTTTCACTAAATGCACGAGAGCTTTCTAAAGAAGTATAGTTATTTGACTTCCAGTGGGGATTGATTGATTGCAGTTGTTCCATAATTGATTTACAATCAATTATATAATTAACAGATAATAATTAAGTATGAAAAAAATACAACAAGCATTTCCACAAATGTAAAAACAAAAGATCAAGAAAAATATCAGCCTCGGTCACTTAAACATCCACGTCGGTCAACTTTCTATGTAAGATTGTATCAGGCACCCGATTGGTGACGTCGCTGCAGATATTCTGTCGAGTCATCAGCTTTCATTGCAAGATGAGCATTTTCTAAAACTGATGGAAATAGGAAAATTCATGTTAGTTCCAGTTAAGGAAGACTAATGTCTCCTCACTCATGTGCCTCAAGTCCTGAGTGGAGGGAAGTTCTTCCCATGTTGTCCGGGACCTCGACACCCTGCAGGCAATAGGTTAATGTTTGTCTTTATCGTTCCTCCACCGAGCAGCTCTCTCTCCTCTACTGTTTCAATCCAGCACGTATTTGTCACCCTTGTCTTGTTTTCTTTCTGCAGCCTCCAGTTTCTTCAACTTCTTGCCTGTGAATGATTTTAAAACATTTGATTTTTAAAGCTCTGCAACATTCTATCATTATCTCTCTTGCATGGTTTCCATTTAGAAATGACGGATCTAAAGTGAGTCACGAGCAGGTTCGGTTGTTGTGACTTGTCAAAATGTACACAATTTTCAAATGATTCTAAAATCTTTATTTAAGTAAACTTCTCTTTCCCAACCCGTTTGAAACACCACGGTTTCCCAGACGAGCCAGATTGAAGCGCAGATGATCAAAGCAGCACTTCAGGAAATGTGGTCATGCATGGGCACGGTTTTCAATCATCGAGCGGCGAGTTAACAGGATCAAAAACCCACCGACAGCGATGAATGTTAACCGGAAACCTTCACTGATAGAAGAGGAATGACCACAGTGTGTTTGTATACGAGTCTGGAAGACAAACAGAACACATTTGAATCTGCATGTCTCCTGAAAGTCACATAATCTGTGATGTCCTGAGATATCCAAAATAATTCAATGATATTGGGACAGCAGTCTCGAAGCTAAACATAAGCATCAGAATAGTACTGATCTTAAAGAACTGATCTTAAACATTCGGAGCGACGCCGTTCCTGGACTCTGGGCTGTAGGATGGACTGTCATTAGATTACAATCTGTTATCATCATTATTACATCATATGCAAACATTGGTAGTAAAGCTGGAGAACTGCATTACATGAGGCATCGGTGACATCATCAGAACGTACTGATACATTCAGATTCATTGTCTTTCTACAGATTTCTGTCATTTCAGAGAAAGTATCCTAATGTGATTTAACATCGACTTGTAGAACCTTGTGAATTGAACAAACATAAACAGTTTTGTGAGTATACTTAAATGTTGTTGATATTTGAACTCAACGGCCAAACAAACTTTGTTTGGCTCCTCAGTAGGAGTTGGTAGCAAGGACTGGTTGGTACCGATACCTGACTGGTCAGTACCGAAATACAGACAAGCTCCTGGACAAACAGTGACGCTATCGGGATATATTTATTGTTAATTCCTTCTAACTTGGCTGGCGTTTTCATATTCCTTACCGTCCACTAATGATGACGAGCTGCAAGCGTTTACATTGCTGATAAGTAACTGCGTGTTTACTTTCTGCGCTCTCCAGTCTGGTTGAAGGGGAAACGTTTCTGAAAGTATGGGCTCACTTTAGTAAATTTAATGAAAATGCGGCTTAATGTGTATATATATATATACAAAGGTAGTTTCCTTTAAAGGAGGTAAGACCAGCAATCTCATGCAACACTTTCAAATAAAACATACTATATCTACACTACAGTTGAAAGGTCAGAGGTCACCTGGTCTGTCCAGCATTGACCTCCATCATAACCAGCTTCATGAAATAATCACCTGGATGCTCTACGGTCATTATTAGTGTCCAACAATCAGTCCAGATGTGCTGAACACATCTGGGATGGATCTGAGAGTTGTTGCTTTGATTGTCTGATTCCAGGTGATCTTAGAGAATGAATACCAAGTGTGCAACATGCAGCATCATTACAGAGGTTGGATTCTTGAACAATTCTACACATGGAAACATTTAAAAAACAAAGCTTTGGATTAGAATCACACTTAGTTGTGGTGCTGAACCATGAAAGAGGAAACAAAGCATTGTGGGTAATATTTTAGGAAACTGTTATTGTGTTCACACACTTGGGATTCTGTCAATCACTTTGAATTAGACATTGGAAATGGTTTTCATTGAACACTAACATGTTCCATAGTTGTTGAGCACATCTGGACTCAGAATGATCATAGAGCATTGAAGATCATTATTGGATGGAGCTGTTAGATGGAGTTCAATGCTGACGGGACCAGCTGACCCACAACTCTTCATCAGTCGTGTATGTATCTGTGGCAGTGCAGCGTGTTTGACACCTTTAGCAAAGCTTCTGAGAAGCTCAAGGACTATAGTTCTGTTGTAATTTGTAATAGTATTTATTTGGAATTAATATCAGCCCAATGTAATTTCCCAGCAGGCATCTTGACTTGAACAAGCAGGACAAACACAGGTGGAATTGATGGCTCGGTTCCATTCAGGTCGGACAGTAAGAAACTGGGAGTGATCGACCCAAACAGAAGTAAAAATGTCCTATTTAAAGTTAATGAATGTACTTTATATCTGGCTGTTGACCATATTGTGAAATATACATTACAACAATGTGGTACATCAGTCTTTGGCAGTTGTGTTTGAAACTAAAGTCTGCTCAAGTGTCGGGGTCCACTCAACACTCGATGGGTTCTCGGAGTCACGAACTCACCGACAGCGTTGAATGTTCCCCAAGACTCGAAGAACTCTAACAAACAGGAACTCCTCCAGTGCAACAAGGACCTCTGTCAGAACGCTCCCATACACTCCACACATGGTTTCTATTTCAACTCTACTGAGGCCACCACCTCCAAACAATCAACGATTAGAAAGGCTGATGGGATCGATAGTTCCTGGAGATGGTGTCCAGAACAAGTTGAACCAGGAACCCGGCTGCAGTGCTCAACACGTCTCCTCTGTCACAGCATCATCGGGTTGGTCTCCATGTGGAGAACAGAAGATGCAATAAAAGTCTTTCATCAGTATCTCCCAGGGTGTTCCAGGGAAAAGCCAATTCACATTACAGTTGGTGATTGTTTTCTATTTCAACCCAAAAGGATACTCTGGAATACCACCGCAGCAGTCAGAGAATCACTGGTACCGACTTGTTCCTGGATGGTTCGGCTGCTGTCTGGCTGCAGGTTGTAGGTTGTTGACCTGAGCAGCGAATCCAACGGAAACAGGCAGGTGGTTTGAGCAGACGAGGCAACATAGGATTTTGGATACGAGCAGGATTTCCTGAACACAGAGAACAGGGTAAGTACAAGTTCACAAAAAACACAGAACACAGAACTCCATGACTTCTAAACCACATCAGTCATGTTACAATCTGGCAATGAATGCAAGTTTAGCAATCCAATACTGCAGAGTGGATTTGGTGATGAGTGGACCAGGTGATGGGACAGACCGGAGCAGTGGTCCTCTCTACTGGTTCTTGGAACTCTGTTCAGACCATTCTGATGAATAAAATGACAAATGGCCTCCATTTTCCGCAAATGCATTAATGTTACTCAGTTTAATTTGACCATGTTGCTGTATGTTTGCAGCTTTGGGGCACCAGTGAGGTCAGATACCTCTTTTAGTTCGGTAGTACCTCGCCTGTGATCGTTCCCTGTCTCCCAATTAGGACTGATGAGGTGGGCGGGGTCGCCTGGTTCCGGCGCTCAGTCGCTTTGTGCTTCGCTCTACACCTGCTTGCTGCGTCTGCTGCCGCTGCTTATTATAATTTATCTTTTGTTTGATGTAACGTGTAACATGCATTCACTACACGCAACACACGCCCGCAGCTCACGACTGATTACTGATCGCTTCCTGTCCACACGTTAGTCTAGTGTTGTTCTCTTTTGCGTTGCGGTTTATCAAATAAACCTGAGTATTGTTAAATCATATCTCGCCTCCGTCCTCCCTCATTGTCGGGTGACCCGAGGCCTGACATGGCTATTGTAGTGTAAACTGAACAGTTCCACAGTTGAACGTCCCGACCTGCCGACCCGGACAGCTGATACACAGCTGATACACAGCTGTCTGACAGCTGTGTATCAGCTGTGTATCAGCTGTGTATCAGCTGTGTATCAACTGTGTATCAGCTGTGTATCAGCTGTGTATCAGCTGTGTATCAGCTGTGTATCAGCTGTGTATCAGCTGTGTATCAGCTGTGTATCAGCTGTGTATCAGCTGTGTATCAGCTGTGTATCCTCCAGCTACAAACACTGGAATAATGACTTCTCATTTTATTTTAATTGTACACATTGAACAGAGAACTGCAAAGAATTACACATTCTACAAATTGACAAGAGCTGTCAACCTTTTAAACAGTCATGAAAGTGAGTTTTTATAGACCCAATTAGAAATCATATTGACCCATTTTTAAAAAGTGACATTTCACTGGATTAAATTTCAATTGTCCCTTTCTTTTCATTTGGATTCTATAAAAGCTTTGATGGAGTTAATTGATTTATTACATACTGTATGTTTCTAATGAATAAACTAAATCCAGGCTATGCTTCACGATGGAGAACAGATCGGAGCTTGCAGACATCCAACACACTAATGGAATCGACAGTTGAACAGCTGCTTGTTAACACCTGCCACCGCCGACCGGACCTCCACCAGCCTGGGACACTCGGAGCTCATCACTCATCCAAGTAAAGTGATAGCCAACACACTTTCATGGTAGCTGCATACCGTCTGCGAAAGGTGACTCATCCAAGATGTGCATCTCTTGCACAGGTAAGGAATAACAGGAAGTGTGTGCTGTTCGAACCATCTCAGAATCTCTACAGAGACGGCCTGAGAGAAGTTGGGTTCCGTTCCCGTCTTCAACACCGAGACCTCCAACTGATGGCTGTTCCACACGTGTTTGCTGGTTCACCTTTGGATGGGTTAAATCCTTCCTTTTAAGGAATAATAAAGATAGTAGATGTTTACACCTGGTTATCCTTGAAGAGTAACAGCAATCTTCCTACAAACATTATACTACAATTCATACTTCAATGTGTGCAAATCAAGATGATCACTCTCCATAACATGTTCACTTATTTTGCAATCTGTACAAGTGACAAGAGGCCGTATGTGATGTTGGTTTGCAAAAATCAAGTTTATTGTTTGTGCAATGTTGTCTTACATGTTGTCTGATTGAGGAGGAGCTTTTTATAACTGTTTTATCTTTTATAATGTTTAGTTGTAGCATGACAAGTCATTTATACACGACTGTTGCACTGAATATGTAACAACTGATTTACTGCATTTATATGTACTTATAGTGTATTTATGTTATATATATTATCTACACGACTGTTGAAGAGTTGTGGGTCAGCTGGTCCCGTCAGCATTGAACTCCATCCAACAGCTCCATCCAATAATGATCTTCAATGCTCTCTGATCATTCTGAGTCCAGATGTGCTCAACAACTATGGAACATGTTAGTGATCAATGAAAACCATTTCCAATGTCTAATTCAAAGTGATTGAGAGAATCCCAAGTGTGTGAACACAATAACAGTTTCCTAAAATATTACCCACAATGCTTTGTTTCCTCTTTCATGGTTCAGCACCACAACTAAGTGTGATTCTAATCCAAAGCTTTGTTTTTTAAATGTTTCCATGTGTAGAATTGTTAAAGAATCCAACCTCTGTAATGATGCTGCATGTTGCACACTTGGTATTCATTCTCTAAAATCACCTGGAATCAGACAATCAAAGCAACAACTCTCAGATCCATCCCAGATGTGTTCAGCACATCTGGACTGATTGTTGGACACTAATAATGACCGTAGAGCATCCAGGTGATTATTTCATGGAGCTGGTTATGATGGAGGTCAATGCTGGACAGACCAGGTGACCCCTGACCTTTCAACTGTGGTGTATGTTTACATGTCAGTTTTTATAAATTACAAAGTACAATTATATAAATGTTATATAACTGTTAGATATATGAACGTCCCACCCCCTACAGGACACTCTAACATCCCTGTTGGACAACACGTCCCACCCCCTACAGGACACTCTAACATCTCTGTTGGACAACACGTCCCACCCCCTACAGGACACTCTA
>CAAKHC010003136.1:0-43474 GCA_901007825.1 Macroramphosus scolopax | reverse complement strand
TGGCACCTGACGGGATGATGTGGAGCAGCTGGGCTGATTGAGATTCCCCACAGCTGAGCTGGCTGCCGGCAGAGGGCGCCGCCCAGCCCCTCCCCTGAGATGGTGAGCCGGGGAGGAGCCGGACTCGTGAGGCACAACACAGTAGGATTGGATGGTCGTGAGCAAGTTTGCAGAAATTTTTTGTTGTCACACAAGTAAACACTTGCTTTCAGGGAATATATTTTATATGGTCCTGTATTCTCTGGCAAGGCAGTAACACACCACCACTGTTATGAAAAAGGGCTGGAGTGTCAGGAGAGATTCATTACACTATGTCAGCATGGATTTTCACACTTCCCTGGAAGCGTGTGGTTTTTGTAGAAGTAAAGTACAGGTCTGCCAATGGTGTGTGTCCCTTTTCAGCTGCTGTTTCAGAGGTTTGCAGAGGGGACCTTGCCGCTGGCAGATTTTTTGGATTCCTTTCTCATCTCTCAGAAAATGCGTCACATCAGGTTGGTCCTGGTTAGAGAACTACAGGACGGGCTTGAACTTCAACGGAGGTCAACTCAAAGACTGAGTGACAGCCGCTATGATGTGCCGCAGCTGTCAGTGTTGTATCATGAGCAGGTCTACAATCCCTGCCTCTCGGCCTGCGGTCTCACCGCGGCTGTCGTGTTGCCGATCTGCTGCCATTCCCTCCGAACTCTCCCAGTTCAGCCTCTGTCCCTGCTGCATCAGCATACGAGCTTGTATGGACACGTACAAAGACAGCCAACACGATCTGCCTGTCTGCCGCCACTGAAGGTGCTGCACAGGAAGCATCGACAGGCGCCTCAGTGAAGCTCAGCAGAGTTCAAGTTATAAACAAGTTGTAAACTAATGGAAAATAAGAAGGTTCAGATCGGACTGGATATAAACCCTCAATACTTTCTGAACATTGATTGAAGTGTGCAGAGACCGTGTGCAACACTTTCCTCTCTCTCGCCCTGTCCTTGATCCCATTCAACCGGCACACCGTGTTTTCTCAATCAATGTACAGTGTGCTCACCATCGACTCACCCGGGGTATTGCTAAGCAAGGCTAGAGGAAACTCACTGCGGCTACAGAAGATTAGCGAGGTGGGGCATGTTTAAAGGCTTTTGTTACATCACAGACTTTAGTTACAACGATGTCAACAACCCCTTTTGTCACTCCAATGGATCAATTTTCTTGTCTGTCAGCTGATTGTTTTGCCATCCACCTCCACGTCTCCGCCTTATTTGATGGAAAGCTCAGTTATCTTTGCAGATATATGTGTTATTGAGCTTCTGTGCAAGGTCTGGCTCTCCAATTATAACAGGTGTGAAAAGGCCACAACAAAGCCACTCCGGGCTGAAAAGTATCTGATATGCTCCGGCAGCACATTGCTGTACACACTAGTACTCTCCAATATTGGGTCCGGCTCTACAAATAAAGCTGCATATATTAAATTCTATTCTCAATGTAAACATACCTGCCTTAAAACGGGGAGAAAGGCCTGAAAGTACTGACCTCATCTCATAGACGTGTTCTGTTGTGTTTCTTGTCGCCTTCAATTGTCACAAAGGGGATGATAGAGTATCGATTACATCATCCGGTAGTACAGGAGGTATGAGGTGACACTTGGTGGGGTTCATCGTTTACAGATGGGCGTCATTGCTAAGCTTTGTATGAGTGTTTCCTTTCAAACTTTCAACAAACCCAGTAGAGCGTTGGTTCATTCTCCTCACACTTTATTTTGTGTCCAATGTGTGATTCAGCTTACTGAGGCAGAGCGAGTGTATAGCACCTTTCAACATCAAGGCAAGTCAGAGTGACGCACACAGAACACAATTGAAAAAAAAACTAAATATTGTAAAAAAAAAAAAAAACACATTTAATGTGAAATAAATAAAGGAAAAAGATAAAACAGGAGCATCCAACCACAGAGCAGGGATCGTTATAAATAAATAGTCCCAAATACATTCAGTAAAAGGCAAACAGAGGCATTTAAAGCCTTGATTTAAAACATTGAAGAGTTGGAACAAATAAACATATCCACTATTCAAAGTATAATATTTGCATAGTATTGCAATACAGTGGTATATTCAGTATTCATATTATTAGGTTTTGTTTTTTTCCTTACAGAACTGAAACAATTAGTTACCAAATTGACTAGTTGATTTAGAGGAAAAGAAACAACAGTTCTTATGACAGTAACAGGTTCACATCACAAACACGGGTATAAACAACATCAGCTCTGTGGGTTTGTGGTAAGTCAGCCGCACGGCTACGAGTTCAATATCCTCGCTGCACAAATGCTCCTCTTACTGTAATGCAACCATGGTGCTACCATCTGTTGCTAATAACAGCCTGCAACCTTTTTCTCCTCTCTCTCGGTCTGTGGTTGCTATGACGTAGAGCTTTAGAGTGATCAGCTGGTCCTTGCAATGAGCAATAAGACTGTGGAGTTGATGCGCAAACGCATTTAGCAACAAACAGCTGAAAGAAAGAAATAAACCCACAGTGAAGAAACAGAGCAAAACACTCTACTAGCCTTGAGAGAGGGCACAGCTGAAATATGTAAACGATGAAGCAAGTATGTGGTTGAATGTAGCTATTAAGGGCTGCTCTAAGCTTACAAAGGCAATGACTCTTAGTGTCAGCTGATTATACACTAATGCCAGTACATTATCCAAAATACTACACATTGTACCTTTAAAACAAAACACAAGTTGCCTGACACCAGACATAAGATACAAAAACTAACTGTGCAAGTTAAGAAAACTCCAACATCAACCATCCCTGCAGATTCTCTTTGTAGTACTGCAACAAGATGCATGTGAAGTTTTCGCCCTGAGGAACAGCAGGTCCAGACCAGCAGCAGTCATTACCACACCGTCTGTCTTCAGAGTGAGTCAGACAGTCTTAGCTTTTCTATACAAGCTGCACCAAATGACTGCAAAACCGTCCAGCTGCCAGGAAGGTTAGAGTGGAGACTCCCAGGACCGCTGAATTCTATTCATGGCTCTTTTAATTTGCTCGTAGCTCACAAACATCACAATGTTCCAGGAGCCCAGACGAAGAAACGAGGCCATGAATCTAAAATCAGATCAATAAAGGAAAATGGAGTTTGCTTTTTGCTTGATCATATATTTAACTTGAATGCATCATTTGACTACATTAACTACATACCCCTTATAAAAAGCTGTGTGTCCTTCTTTCATCAGCATTGTTACAGCGCAGTTAATGGCACCGTTGTACTGGCCAGGCGATGAGTTCATGTAGCGAGTTTTTACCACGTCAACCGGTGACGCTACGATGGTGGTGCAGAAACCTGCTGCAAACGCCGCCGTGAAGTGACACGGCATGTTGTCTGTTGATAAAGAAAACAATTTAATTTACGTTATGCACGAGGTGCTGCAATGTAAAGATTTTATTTGAAGTGTTGTGCACTTGCCTGACATCAGGCCGTACTTCAGGATGAGCTCCTTGATGATGTCATAGGTCACCAGCTCAGAGCAGTTTACGATGGCATTACGAGTTATGTTTGGCAGACAACCTGAAAAGACCAACACAGGTCAACATGAAGAACCAATTATGAGGCAAGTTTGTTGATATTTGAGAAAACACAAAATGTTATTAATATTCGTACTGAATAAATATAGGTCTTCACTTCATTGCAGTGTTCATACACTGAACAACATAAACAGCTGCACTTTGCCACATTGACATTCCAGCTTGATCACCCCGTTATATGTTACCTTTCCAGAGCCCTTTAACACCCTCATGCCTGGCAATGGTCTTGTAAGCATCAATAGTGCTGCTGTATCTCTTCGCAGACCCACTCTCAGGCATGTGGACCTGAGCCTGGAACCTGACTTTCACCACGTCAGTGGGCTGAGCGATGACCACTGCCATCACCGCTGTGGTGCAGCCTGCCAGCAGCCGGGTGCCGATTCCAGCATCTGTGACACAAGCATGAAAAAGCATAGGTGTTTCCCTGCTCTAGAGAAGTGTTCCAGTGAGACATGATAGCTTGGCATCAGGAACTCTGGAATCGGAATCTGAAACCGCAAAAGGGAATTCAGCATCACCAATTAATTTTATACAACTGGTTCTACTTTCACTTGTCAAGGTGTCATCTGTGAAAAAGCTATATTGATAATAATGAGAGTGATGAGTTCCTTGTTAGTGGTGTGAATTGTTTTATGCACAGTTGCTGGGATGACAGTTTTTTCTGTAAAAGAGTACCCAGGAAACAAACAAGCAGAAGAAGAAGAAGGAAGAAGGGAATGTTCCTGGAAACCACTCTACATGTTACTTTCAAACTGGTCCAACCAGTTATCTGTAGACAATGGATGAGGATAAACATTGTATTGCAAGTTGAAATTGCAGACACCCTTTAACTGTACATTAAGAAGTTCTGAAGGAAGTGGACCAAATCAAAGATACAATCGCAGTCTGCCTTGTGAACTAAGAGCTTTCTGTAATACGAGTTCACAGAATAAAGTTGTTTAAACTTTAAACATGAACGTCTCCTTTTTTTGTTATATGGATTTCTGTTGTTTCCTACGATGTCAGTAGTAATTTCTGCCGTTAGGGGGCAGTGTTGGAACAGTCGGACGACCCATTAAACACACTGGTTAAATGATCTGACCTCACTGGCTGTTGCTGCCAGACAAATACATCTATTACGGTAAAACTTTAAGGCGTCTCAAACTCTGTGTGTTTGCAATGTCAGGTGACAGAAATGATCAATTTTAACAATGTGAATAGAAATGGAGTGAATGTGTTCTGTAACATGCAGGAGACCCCAGGTGGTGTTAATGTCTGCACTTTGAACACCAACGAAAAAGTAAAATTTGTTTGAAAGTTGTTTGAAAACCCATGTTGTCACATACTGTCCGACCCCCCGGCGTAGATCTGCTTCATGGTGTCGTACAGGCCCACACGGACCGAGGCGAAGCACATCTGCCTCTGCAGACCTGCCACCAGTCCGCTGTACAGGCTCCTCGGGCCCTCGGTCTTCACGATGGTGTTGAGGGTACCAAACACACCTCTGTATCTCACCATCTGGCCTTTTACTGAGGGGTTGGATTCCCCTTGAATCTAAAGTAAACATGAATATACGACAAAATGTCTTCATAATATGAAAATAAAAAAAAAGTGCCATCTGTTCAAAATCAGTCAGTTAACATGTTTACAGCTCTTGTGAGCATTTCTTTCACATTCAGTTGATAATGAGGACACTACTTCCTTCTATGGAGATATTGTTTCTACAATTAGGCCGGCACATACATGGCTGCTTCCTGTCGGAATTCTTAAATTAGACTGTTTTCATGCTGACTTGTGAACTTCCTCACCAGCACCTCCTGAACGGGGAACGATCCTCACCTGCAGTCGGACTTTGGCAGTGTCCAGAGGGAAAGTGACCAGGTCTGCCACACAGCCAGCCATTCCAGCTGACAGGATCTGGACAGCGACCCTGGCGTCCGAATCAGTAGTTTTTGCAGCACCCATGATCACTGACTGACCTCCGAGGATCCGGAGTGTAAACCGACCCGGTCGGCAGCAGGCAGGCAGGCAGGCAGTCCGCAGAGCAGCGCTTCGCCGAGGCGCCGCATACAGCGAGTGGGAATATTTGTTCAACCAAATTGTCAGCTGGCACCGCTCAGATATTATTGAAAACTTCCGATAGAAAAATCTTTGTCACGCTATCTATATCTAAAAAAGTGCAAAACGACATGTTGCTGTGAAGTTGCTGAGAAGTTACTTATTCTGACGGATAAGACAAAGAGTGAAACTCAACCCAGCCTCCTGGGACTTACTTACTTTCTTCTCTGCACCGACCGCCCTGCAAGAAAAACAGACCCACCGGATGCAGAGAAGTTGTTCCACACCTGCGGAGCAACCTTATATGTCCATACAGTATATATAATGTGTACACTGTATATACGTACATACACGTGATATATATAATACATATATAAATATACATTCATTTATAAACACACATCCATATATACGTATACATATAAATGTCTGTATACGTCTATGTTGACTTGACAGTGATGTGCTTTAAGAGCCTGTCAGGACACAATTAACACACGTCTGTGAGAACATCCAGTCATGAGAAACTTAACAAATATTTATTTACAAAAATAATACAAAATATTACACTCATTTGAAATGATCTCTTCAAGATCTGTAAAGGAAGCAGTGAGAATGTGATCCCTGATGGGTTACACCTCAGTCTCCAGGTTATTTATAAGCAGTATATCAACAGTTATTGTTTATTACGCTCTCTGATGCAAACAGGTGTACGTGTTTATTAATGTGTTCATCAACTATAGCTCTTCCTGTGGGAATCCTTATGTGGAGGCTGGTGTATTAAAATATATTGAATGACATTACATAAAACAAGAATAAAACAGACTGTCTCAAATAAGTTGTATTTGTTTATGAGTACTGGGCGACAAAACAAAATCGTATCTGCTTCTGACATGTGGATATTCTGTTTATAAATGCTATATTTTGAGCATTAAAATACGTTATCCATGAACGTTTAACACCAAAACTACCACACACTACTCATCTTCATCAAAGTGAGCTGCAAATATTTTTGCTATTCTTTCAGTTTCTTTCTGCTTGGACGGAGGCGACATGTTGGGACACTGTCGAGGACCTCTGCGAGGAATGCTGTGAACTGGAGTGCTCAGCTCCTGCACGATCAAAACAAGGAATACAGCTTGAGTAGAAGGTTCAGCAGATATGAAGATAAGCCATGTATACAGTTTTCCAGTTGGATTGACACAGTATTTGAAAACGTTGTACTGAGACAGGACATACAAAGTCTAACTCTCAGCAAACATATGATTTATTATGTTTGAGGTGTGTCATAATGTAGAGAGCAAACCTGTCCTTGTTTAACATTCAAGTTAATAAGTATAAATGGAAACAATGCAAACAGGCTTGCCAAGTGTCATTATCTATATAGAGAACTATGTGAGTGTCAGCAAAAGGTGACACATATTTTAAAATGGTCCTTCCTCCAAACAAACGCATATAACTTCTTCCCTGTAACTGCAACGCCTACAAAAAGGGATCGGTCAAGGTGAAATTGTATGTAGATTTTTGACCTTGAATGGAAAACGGGATTGCAAAAAACCCTTGATAAATTAAAAACTTTGAAATAAAGTCTTGATTTTCTTCTCTATTGAAAATGTATAATGGACAAACAATGTGCCCAAAAAAAAGACCAGTTCAAATGTGAATAAAGCGAGTTGTAGGTGACAGGTGCAGTATTAACATAAATTCTACCCTTGGTCTGTTGTCAACTACTTTCCAAAGACTGTGATTTGAGGCATAAAGTGATCTATTAATTAAACCCCCACCGAATCCCATGCATAGCATTGAATTAATTCAATAGGACCACCTTTCAATAAAAAACTAGGAAATACCAGACGGTGGTGAAAATACTCACCATGTCACTGGAGGACCAAGAGAAAGACGGAGCTAAACGTATGACCCTCAGGGATGCTTCCAGTTGGTGAGAGGGAAGGAAAAAGTTAGGAACAGAGCTGAGTGTGGGAGGTTAAAAAAAACAAACACATGGTGGTATCATACGGGCCAGTGAAGATCAAAGATTCATTGTAATTAAATAATTAATAAAGGATGGGACATGCTAAGATTTTATTAGTTTGATATCATTGTTAATGAGTGCAACTGAAACTGAAAGGAGTTGGTAAACTTGGAAGCGATTCAGAGAGATCAAACGATTTGGAACCGGTTCTCAGCAGTTTAAGAGATCTCCTGTAACAATGACGGCATTTCAAGGAGAACAATGTCACATTTTGAACTGCGGTGTCTGACATCCTGAACTATTGACTTGCAACTCAACACTGAACTAGTTTTGTCATGAATATTTGATCTTACATGGCTTTTAAAAGACATCGGTGAAAGTAGACACTAACATCCAGCAAAGACCAAGAGAAACAGTGATTAAGGATACTGTTGGTGCTTTGGGTCTGGAGTGTTCCGGGAACATGGGGGATCATGGGTAAATGCGGCATGCTCTGTTGTGGGTGATTGACATGTATCATCTGGCTCCGTGTCGGTGCTGTTTGGCTCTGTTGGCCCCTCGTTTACAGTCTGTGGTGTCCTGTTATCTTCTGTCTCTGAGTCATCATCTGATGATCCATTAAAAGAGTCAGTTTGATGGTGTTGACTTTCCTCTCTGATGGTGCATTCATGTTCGCCACTGGAGTTCTGAGCATGCAGATCTTCTGTCTGTGAGGCTAGCGGACTCTCGTCTTCCTCGTCTTGGCTCAGTTCAGGCTGAAAAGGCTCTGGTGCCTCCAGGCTACCCAGAGAGACCAGGTCAGGGTCTGACAGGACGCTGGTCCAAGGACTGGTTTTATCTGTCAGAGAGGTCACCTCATTTAAAGATCTAGGATTCACCAGGACCTCATCATAATCATAATCTTCCTCTCCACCGCCATCACCACTACCATCATCATCATCCTCCTCCGTTCTGAAAACTGATCCATATTCCTCTTCATCTGTTCCTTCTGCATCTTCAACCTCAATCACCTCAAGCCGGCTGTCCTTTTTTTCCTCTGTCTCAGACTCGGTGTCGTCCTCAGACATTTTTTGAAGTTGTGGCTGTGAACGAGATGTGTATTCTTGGCAAGAAACTGAAGCTCGGCCTGGACTGGAGAGAGATTCACGGATAGTGTGAAGTTCAACCGGGGAAGTTGTTAAGCTGCTCTCCTGGTTGGAAGTAATCACTTCTCGGTGTTGACCTTGAAGACCTGAGGGACAAGGACAGTTTTGAAAAGGTTTATTAATGTTTATCACACTTGTCTGAATTCAAGTCAAACAATCAAGATGTTTCAATGTTCATACATTTGTATGTCTTAATAGTTAATAAAGCACTTATTATTGGTGGTCAAATTACTATTAAACAAAGAGATGTGCTATTTCCTGAGAACAAGAAAGAGGCTCACCACTGATGATGTTGTTGACTTCTCCGACTAATTGATTGGACTGGAGAAGAAGCTGACATGAGTCTGTTTCAGACTCCCTCTGTTCATCTTGTTTGTTGTTACAGTCCGGCTCATTCATAGACGGGAATACTGGAGTTGAAAGCTTCTGGCTGAAATATCTCTGGATGTTGTCAAGCTCGCTCAGCTTTTTCCTGGGAGAACAATCACTGTTTAATGTCCACCTTAAAGCAAACAATTAACAAAGCACTGATGTTGGACTGCCAGTGTGTGGACTGATACCTGAGTGCTGTGAACAGCATGGAGCTGGAGGGATTGGTGTCACCAGCGCTGCTGCTACAGCCAGAGTGAGATGCTGCTTGCTCCTGCAGACTCTGATGGTAAAGACGCATATTGTCCATGTGTTCTTTATGACGGCCAGTCTCACTGGACCTGGGACAACTGTAGAAATGATAAATAAAGAAATTTAGGGACCTCATTTGAAATAATGTCAAAATAATGTTTGAAAAACATTGTTGACCAAACCTTTGAGGGAACAGCCTATCATTGTGATCAGGGGAGGAAATCTGCTGCTCAGGGTATTGACTGATGTGAGACGGGAAGCTGCTGTATGTGGCTGTGGTATGGTAGCTGAGAGGGAAGGCCTGGAATAAAGCCTGTTAGTGAAGAACATTCAGTATTATCTAGACATCTGGTTTGGTCCACATGAGATAGGAAAGCATGGCATAAGGTGTCAGGATTTCTCTTACTGGTGACTTTTTGGAAGCTTCTTCATTGGCAGTTTTCCTCTGCCCACGGAGGTCCTGGACCCACTTTAGTGGGGTGATAGACACTTTGAGCTGACCATGACATTGACCACTGTAATCTATGATGTTGTACCAACCGCACACGTACTGCAACCCACAGAGCAAGGGGGAAAGGTCTACAGAGGCGAATCCAATCATCCTCTCCATTTCTATGAGAAAATTGAAATAGAAATGTATTGAATTAATGAATCTAAAACATCCATGTGATACACATGATAAAACAAGCTTGCCTCCTGTACCTCCTTTGTGCCAGACTTTGAACACGAGAGATTGCTGTGGATCAACCAGAAGTTGATTTGAAAGCCTGTAAATCCAAACGAAGATGTAAAAAACGAATACATTGGATTGACATGTGCAACCGCAATACTGATTGTTTCAGAGTCATAATGTCTGTGATATGGTAGTAACCTGCATTCATGTTGATGGTCCCACACAGGGCTGTTAGTATTGGCTACTACAGCTGTAGACACTGGCTCAGCAGTGTCAGCAGTGACGTATGTAACACGGCAACATGGTGTCCCTTCGCTGCGCTCAGTTAGTGGACAACCTGAAGGGGACAAATAAATCACACAATTGTTTTATCATATGCGAGAAAAGGAGGGGAAAATAGTAATTTTCAGGTCACAGGCTCACCCTTCAGATTCAGGTGCATAGCTCTGTCAACTGCGATAGTCACAGGGAAGGATGCATCCACGCTCATTTCTGGTTGTTTCGAAGATGTGACGTCTTGAGTCGGCAATTCCTCCTGGTGCATGCTTTGAGTAAATGACTGTTCGGGTGCAGAGTGTGAGGGGACTCGATCTTCTCCTTCCAACTCCTCTGATAAGTGCTCCCCCTGATTGTCAGAATCCACCTGGTTGTCATATACAGTAGGTGCATTCCTAGAGACACACTCGGAGGTCCGGGTGATGTGCACCCTGAGAGCAGCCCCCTGCAGGTTTGTTGCTGAGCGTCTGAACAATGGGTACAATCCTATCAAACAACAGGAAAAACATTTAATCCAGAGACAAACTGTTAATTTTAGTATTACGAATGGATTACTTGCTAATGGTATAGCATAATTACTTATTTCATACCACTGAGGGTCAACTTTGGCTTGTGTGGCTTTGCAAGAGAGGACAGATCAATAAACGCAGACCCCACGAGACGATCTGTGTCGCTGGGCCTTTGGGTTTTATCCTTCTTAAAAGCAACCCACACCTGGACCTCCAGCCTCTCTTCTTGAAGGTACCACATTAAAGGTTGCGTGGTAGCCAGTTCGATAGTCCTACTGCCTTCGAAATTCACTGTGGCCATGCTTTCCTCCCCACCCTGCATGACAGAGGGGTGTATCATCTGAGAGCAGAAGGCATCCTGGTCGTAGAATTTGTATCTGAAGTAGCAGTAGGTGGAGCGCTGCAGCTCACTATGACCCGGCAGAAGCAAGCAGTGGAAAGGTATCCAAGCATTAGGCATTGAGAATGTAAGGGATATCTTCCTCATGCTCTCTTCACAGGCTTCTTCATCTTCCTGCCTTTCACAGTCATTCTGGGCCAATTCCCCACCAAAACCCCGAGCAGCCTTAATGACTCGTTCTCTGTCTGAGTGGTGGGCAAAGCGAAATGATATCTCAAGGCCTCCCACCAAGATGTGCTTGTCCGGAGAGGAACCTGTTTCCAGAGGTGAGCGGACCCCAAACCAGCCAGAAATACCTCGATGTATGGAAAAAACAAACAAAATGAATGTGTGTCTGTCAGAAAACTACTGACAATGTGCTTACAAATAGTGGAGCATACCTGTTCTTTTATGGATCAGATCAGCCAGTGGTAATTTCATTGTGCCCAATATCACATCCTTAGGCCTGGAAGTATTCCCGGCTGCAAAAAAAGAATAACACAGAACAAATATGTTAAGGATAGACCAATATAAGGTTAATTAATATTTCTGCTTAATGCCACAAAGGAATCTCCGCATTGGCTTTGTTAACAATAACAAACTGATTATGTATAGGGTGATTATTTTTGTCGAATGTAAAACATCTGCACAGAAAAGTCTATAGAAAACACAGCTGTTGGACGGACTGAAATCCCTTGTTTGTAGTCCAGTCTTCATTAACTAGTGACAAAAATATGTCACTGTGTTACACAGCACACTTCCTGACCTTCATGTGAAGCAGAAATAAGAAACAATCTCTGACTCAGATGCTGCGGGAGACCCTGTAGACTACAGCGATCTCACACTTTTAGTTCCTCATGTGGTATCATGATACTGCCCACGCTGCACGATTAGTTTCTTTCAATAAAGAATGTACAACTACTGAATGTGAAGCTGTTACCACCTATATTGACAGTTGCTATGTATTCAGTAGCATTGGATATTTTTGTGAAAAAACTGACATTTCTCACGTTCACAGAGAATCTATTCAACAACAACAGACTTCATGCTGTCCTTCTCAAAAAAGCCACAGCTGTTTATAAATATGAAGCACATAAAAAAACATAATTTTGTGTTAAGAGGAAACCTATAGCAGATGTGATAGCGAGGGCTGTTGCACAGAAACCACTAACCACAACATTGGTTTCACTTTGTGATTCAGACTCTGAAAAACACACCAACAGCTGACTGACGGGAATTTTCAAGCCAGAGCAACACGACAGGAGGCCGCATGGGCTGCGGCACGTTTCTCTGTTGTTGCTTGTGTTTGTTGTGGTCCTAATGGCAAGCACTGTCTCAGAAAATATTTGTTTCCTCACTATGCTAAGTTTAACCATGCTGAAAGTCATGAAATGCATCAAGGTTTTCGCAGATACACAAAAGGTTTCACTGCTTTTGCTGACAAATAATGTCAAAGAATTTGAACTGATATTTCGTTATTTTCCATTTGATGAATACACTTATAACTCACTCTAGTAGGACAAAAGAGAAGCCTGAACCTCAAATGTATAATATGGGCTTTAAAATCATGAAACAGGAACACTGCCTATAAAGAAAGTATCAAAAAATTAGAACTAATACTACTGGTCAAATGAATAAAATATATTTGGCATGTTGAATGTTCAACATTTCATAAATAAGAGACAGCAATAAATAAGTAATAATAAATATTGAGTTCTACTAAACCTTTCCGACTGTCGCTGTTCCAGACAGTGAAGACAGCGGAGGCCTCCTCTAGCTGCTCAGCGAGACTGTAGGTTTCTCCACTGCTGGTCTGAATGAGCAGAGCACAGGACACCTCCATGTGGTGGTCAAACTCCGGGCAGAAGGTCTTGGCCGCTACACGGGTGCACCTCCTCTCACTCTCAGGCAAGAAGGAGATCTGGACTGTCACATACGAGTTCACTCCCACATCGGCAAAGTAGCTGAACCTTTCATCTTGTTCGGATAATACCCTGCAACAGGACCCCCAAAAGCAGAATGAAGATGTTGGGCTAATGTCTAAAAACATGTACAGTAAGAATATGTAAGTAGGGATGTGGCTGGAAAATAGGTTTGATGCAGTGTCATTTTGTTATCTCTGCTGCTGAGACAACTGCCATCAGCCCACAAGGAGTTGACTTCCCAACAACACAATATTCCGCTGGTGGCTCAGGACAGTGGGAGTGATGTACCTTGCTGCCGCCTGCAGACCAGATGCCCTGTGAACTTGAACCACAAGTGTCACGATACGAGAGGCAGCTCCTATACCACTCTGTCCTTTAGGTCTCATAGGCTGGTGCTTGTACCGAATGCACACATCTAGCAGGCCTGGGAAAGAACACAGAACAGCCACAAAGGTTAAAATGCAACAATATGACTCCATACAGTATTGCATTGGGATTTCTCTGGATGAGTGTGTGTACCTGATGGCTGAGGCTGATGCCCTGTGGGACTGTGTGTCCTCGGAACCAGGGTCAGGGAGAACATTTGGGCCTTATCAGGATGCTGTCTCTGCATGGTGACCATGGCACACAGTTTGGACAACGGCAGCATTCCTTTGGCCACAAGCTGATCTCGGACATTTGGATAATAATATCTGCAGAGACATAATAATAATGCACAAGTAAGGTTAAGATACTATTTCTTTAAATCAACACCGCACCACAGTGTAACAGTGCACAATGGTATGTTCATACCCATTGCGATGGTGTTAACATTTCCCGAAAGAAACATAAAAGTAAATGTCAGAACTATTATCAAGATTTCAGATGGAAGATATGTGAAGCTACTTTGTTTAAGATGGGTTACACAGTAAGGACCACAAACCTGCACCACACTTCAAACTGGACACCCCCTCCGCTGCTCAGGCCCTGACTTGAAAGAGAGCTGAGCAGCAGCCTCTGGACAGGCACTCCTTCAGGTGCCACAAGCAGATGAGTCTCTGTGTGGCCAAATACTAGGTCAGGAACACAGAGAGTGGTGGTGGTACGGAAAGGCTTCAGGTTCACGTCTGTTGGTATAAGATACAAATAAGCTTGATACAGATGAAAGGAAAACTTCTGTGTTGGACGTTTTATTCACTAAAATACCCTTACTACTCTCATCAAGTGCTGCGTCAACTCTTGCAGATGGGTCACCTTCCTGGCAGGGGAAACTGTATTGGACGTAACAGTCAGCCTCACCCCACACTGTAGATTGCAGCAGTGTCAGCCCATTGATTTTCTCCACCCTTATCACAAACAGATGCTCTCTCATAGTTTGTTCTTGCGCTGCAGTCCCCTGAGAAGGAAACACAATGAGGTGAAATGGACATGTTCACCTTGCCAGGCAGTGGAATGAAAAAGAGGACAGGTGCTGATAGAAAGGCGTGACATTCCTTGACTGGCGGCTATATGCAATCCCAGATAGCAAATCCCAGATAAACAAAATGAGTAGAGAGAGAGGAACAATCGAATCATAACCAATAAGATAATATTATTAAGAGCAGTGTGGAAACCAGTTTCAATTCTTTTGTTTAAGATAAGATAAATCTTTATTCGTCCGACGGGGAAATTTTTACACCAACAGCCATTTGTGTATATGCAATTTTTTTTGCCACAACTTCCCATCGTACCTCCGAATTAGCAGGCCTAGAAAGTGACCTTAATGACTAATTATAAATCTTACAACCATTGTTTAGCCAAAATTAACCAACCTTTGGTTGTGAGTGTGGCCGGTGATCCAGCAGATGAACTGGCCTCACAAGATGACACAAAGAGTTGTTTTCTTCATCTCTCATACGCTGCAGGTCCAGAATCTGCTCTGATCGGCCCATAGCCAAAGCTACCCTGAGGTTTCCTTTGCAACTACCTGAGAACACATCAACGACCGGCATGTAGCAGTCCACCCCTAAAACAGGGTACTGTGCCTGGAGAAGTAGGTGTGCAATCTTTGAATCCCTGGAGAGGATGAGGAGGAGAGGGGAGGGGAGAGTTACGTGTTTGAAATGACGCTAAAGACAATCATTGCAGGTGATTAAATATATAAGGGGGAAAATAAATGTTGTTTACAACAACAGTTATTGTACAACTGAGAAAATGAGTGTTCAGTTCCAGACCTATCCAGGTTCCTATTTTAAAATGTGTTTTACACTTCACTTTTAATAAAAGGGACAAAGAATAATGATTATAGATACAAATAGTTTGCCATGACTTACCTAAATGACATGTAGAACTGGTGCAGAGGTAATTTAACAAGGCCGAGGAGTCGATCCTGCCCTGAGCTTCCCATTTTCTGCCACACCTCGATCACCATCACATTATTCTTCATACGCTCAAGCAGCTTACTTGTTAAAGCCACAGGAGTGACCTGACACAAAGGAGGGAAGACAATGAATTTGGCTCAGTTGAAATCAGCTTTCATAAGATGGCTGAACTATAGAACCTGTAAGTTTAATTTAAAATGAACTTTGTTACGTTTTATCTCTTGAACTTACCTGAACGAAGTTAAAGGAAGGGTTTGCTTGACCCCAGCTGACGACAGATCTTGCCGTCTCATCAGACCAAAAGAGCTTACAGTTCAAGTACAAGTTTGGAGCCTGCATGGGCCAACAATTGAAGTTCTTTCCATCTGGCACCATTAGCAATGTGTGCAGCAGGACATCTGGCTCTTCCTCAACCTGCTGCCATGTATTATGAGGGATTGTGCAGAGGCCGGGATCAGGAGAAGGTCCTTTGAACGGTTTCTGAGGACTTGACACATCCAATTTCGAGACCTCTAAAGAGTGAGCAGGTAATTCTTCCCTAGGAATGTCCACATGTTGAGATATGGAGCTGGGCTCTCTTTGAATTCTGGGAATAGTTTGTGAAAGTGATGTGTCTCTCCAAGCCACCTTGCTTTTGCGTTTTTCAGAGAAGTCTTTGATGTCAGTAGCAAGTTCAAGTGACACCTAAAAAACAGGAATATTACTTATACGTCAGTAATTTGGAGAACAAATACCAGTCTGGAATTAAAAACATCCACAATAAACAAAAATATTGTTTTACTTTGAGAGTTACAATCTCATGAGATTCACTGTTCCCGTCAGCACTCTGCACAGGTAAGGTGACAGATTGTTTCAGGTGTTTGCTCTGCAGCAGACAGCGCAGCGGGTGAACTGCTTTACCAATGAAAACAGGCTGCAACAAGAGAAGTAACTTCCTTTCAGGTATTTACAGAAGAAAAAGCATTTGAAGAACTCTGATATTTACATTAAAATTATTTGTATTCTACTGTTACACACTTACCTTCTTCTGGTCACTCTTCCGGGAGTAAATCTTAAAAGTGAGGTCTGTGCGCCACCATCGCTCAATTGTTGTTTTACTCAAGTGGACAGGAAACAAAGAGTGCTGATGGAACTTCACAACTTAAAAACAAAAGAGCATATGGCAGATATTTTTAAAAAATCTATACAAAAGAATGTGAAAGTGTTTTCACTTAGGTGGGTTTCATAAATATAGATTATAGGGTCACACCTCCGTCTGTGACTTTACTTGAAACAGCTCTGGTCACTTCCCCATCTGCAGTACTACGACCACATCGACTAGAAGCGGTCGCCGTTGGGAACAGGTACTCAACAAAAAATGTGCTACAAAAATAAAGGAGATTGTCGTGATGAGTAACAAAGACAAAGCTATTCTAAAATGATATCAAAGTAATGTTAAATATTTGACATACCATTTCTTGTTGGTAAACGGTCGAGGAGGTTTCCCTTTACAGGAGGTCTTTCTGGGTGTGGTGGTTGTGCGTGCGGCAGGTGAAGTCACAGAGTCGACAGTCACTTTTGCCAGATGAATAGTACTCAGCAAAGTTAGCTGTTCTGCACTCAAAGGAATGCCACAATCATCTGGAACCTGCTGAAGCTCTGAATCTGGGCTGGACAAATGTAGAACATTAATTATTTTTGTGACATGAAAGAAAATTTTAGTCTTAAATTCTCTAAGTTATTCCCTTTTAGACCAAGGTCAGGCCACCATCATCCTAACTTTACTTAGTTTGGTCATCTTCAAATGTGAAATGATTAAAAAATATTCCCTCAACCTGATGCAAGGAGCTTTTGTATTGCTTACTGTTTACACAGCATAACTTAAGAAACATGTAAGGCTCTTACTTGTCATTGGTACTGGGTCCAGACCATCTTAACTGTTTCTCTGACCCTGACTTTTTTGGCCGACTCTTACTCGAGAATTCCGTTTCTCGACTATTAGCTTCTGTGCCTTCTAGTTTGGTATCCGACATCTGAAAGACAAGAGAATATGTGTTCAAAGAGACAGAAAAACAACACCACTTTACTATTGCGAAAGAAACTAGTTTTTCTTTGATAATAATGTGAAAATGATCTACTTACAGGGGATTTGTAAAACAAGTTCTCAAGTAAGCTCTGATCATATTGTGGGTCATTGAGGTCACTATCACCACACACACTGTTATGACCGGACAGAGAGTCAGGGAAGAAGCCTTCACCATCCCAGAGAGGTAGAGGAGACGTGTTTAAGCTAAACCAAAAGAGAGAGTTAACATCAGAGAAAAAAAAAGATAATGATTATGTTTTCTTTGAAGTGTGGACTTAAAAGAAACAAACATACCTGCCGAGAAGGAGATCCACGGCCCTGTTGTCCATGTCAGCAGGGCAGTCTATTTCACAGTCTGTGACCACAGCAACATCGTTTGAGTGCTTGAGAGCTGAATCAGCTTGCAGAATATTTTCAAGAAACCTCCCGGAGGGACATTGAGAGGGACAGGGCCTGAAGACACAAGAATAAAGTTCCAGAGATTTTGCTATAATTGTTTTATAAGAGATGCAAAGATATGGGCTTTTGCCTAACTTTTGAAACACTCACTTGGAAGGTGGTTGGACGTTTTGGTGAGGGAGAGGGATGTCTTTCAGCGTTTGGTCAGAATCCATGTCACATTTCAACGCTGATACCACCATCTCGTTTCTGAGTTTGTTCCCTCGCTCCAGAATGACTGAGATTAAAGTTTAGCCGTTGTTGAGAATCAGTCACATTTTTGCCTGTGTGGCTATGTAAAACTGATGCATAAATATAACAAGAACACACCTGAGAGGATAGCATTAGCTGATTCACCACCGGGTTCCTGAGTTGAAGGATTCATAGATGTTAAGCGGTTCTGAGTACTGTTTGTTATTGGCATCAGATTCTCCTGTGACTCTTGTTTGCCATTATCTTTCTGGGCAGTTTGGAAATATAAATGGTCTTTCCCTCTGAAAATAAATACAGACATTTAAACCTGTTAGTTCATGTTATCTTTCCATTGCCAATATTGACAAAGCATCAGTAAAAATATCCTTGTTAACCTTGGTGTGTGTCCACCGCTGCACTCACTACTGCAAGTCGCAAGTGATTTTGGCAGCATGGGCATATTCAGTGTGGTGACTTGTGGTCCATCAATACTTATATCTGTGGCGGGGCATGAGCTGCTGCTGTCATACGCTACAGTCAGTGGTTCCAAATTGAGGGAAACCTAGGAAGATAATAGAAGAAGCTGTGATGTGGGCTTGGTACATTGTCCTCACAGAGTCAATTAAATACATAACAGTAGTATCAGACAGGTAAACATTCATTTAAATATCCACTCACCTGTAATTCTCCTAGCTTTTCAGATTTTGGAGATATAAGGGTGTAAAATCCACAAATAGGGTGTGTGAGAGAGAGACGGGAGATCCCCGAAACCTGAGCATGTGCGATCGGCAAGTGATCCGGTTTTGTCAGAACTTCCAGGACCAAAGAGCCCATATCTGTTAAAGAAAGACACATTAATCTACTACTAGATTCAATACAGCAAAATCAACGATATTAAAACCTTCTTTGTTACCTGCAAGATAGGACGTGAACTGCTTTGGGCCACAGCGGATTGGGAAGCGTGCTGTGGTCTTAATGGTTTTCTGTGACAGTTGGGCTCCATCACTTGGAAAAAAGTGTGAACCGGTGGATGACTCTCCCCACCAACGCAACCGGACAAATGTTGCAGATGGAGGTTTCTGAACCGCCCATAACACTCGGCTTATCTGCACCTGCAGGAAGCATCTCAACTGACCCTCAACCAGAGGAGGCAGGCTGGTGGAGGGGGACACATCACTGGGGACTATGAAGAGATATTTTAGATATAAGGAAAATGAGAAATGCAAACACTAACATT
Source organism: Macroramphosus scolopax (assembly GCA_901007825.1). Taxonomy (NCBI): domain Eukaryota; kingdom Metazoa; phylum Chordata; class Actinopteri; order Syngnathiformes; family Centriscidae; genus Macroramphosus; species Macroramphosus scolopax. The sequence goes on along the minus strand of CAAKHC010003136.1, from coordinate 24,114 downwards.
AAAAATGCTCTTATAAAATAATTAAATTGAAGACAATGAGTGGGTTCATAAACAAATTGCATAATGGCCTTAAATTGTATGTGTAAGTGTTAGATTTGAGATGTGCCGCAAAATGTATGTAATACATTAACCCCATTTGACTAACATAACTTCTGCAGAAACATTGACACCAACAATTACTGAACAATGTTACAACTCTGTAATTTCTAATTTAAACTTCAAGATTTCATAAACACTTTAGCTGAAGCAAACGATAAAGCTAAGACCAGGTTCCCAATTGTGATGATAAAATAACTAAGCACAAATTTTGTTTTTAATCAAGCTTAGCCATGCTTTGCTTCCATGGGCAAAACCACATACTGCCAAAAAACGTTTCATCGTTGCTATTAAAGAAACTTAGGTACAAAACTGACATTGACATAGCATGCTAAAAAGTAGAACAAAACGATAGAAAGTCTCTAAACATAAACTCAAAACAACATTAGCAAATAAGCTAACATGCCAGGCTAATGTTAGACTGACAGCTGACGCTAGCAGCCACTTAACAACTTGCTAACTAGCAGCTAACCAAACAACAGTTTACCTTTCCTTTTGCTGCTTCCAGTTTTGACGGACCTCTGTCTTCTGCTCTTCATCCCTCCGCTCAGTAAATAAATGTGCAGAAGGATATCATGACCAAATATGCAGATAAACCATTAGCAGGCACGATGTATCACAGTGCAACGAACTAGTAAACAGTTTAACAGGACGTCTTAGTTTGCACACAGACAACCGCAGCGCGCTAAAGTGTTACCGAGCAACAAAATCCAACGATAACTCATGTCCCGCCTCTGCTGCTGCCTTTCACATGGGCATTCTGGGAAATTGAGTTTAAATTGATTGAGCGTTATCCAAAGTGAGTATTATAGTAACCTTAACCCAAATCACAGTTATAATGGTCAAAAGTGTATTGGATACAATAGAACAATACACAGAAATGCTTAAAAAATGAGTTCATTTCATAGTAGATATTATATATGTCGTTGGAATACATAATGTGACCCATATTGGGATATGAAACATCCATAGAGACTTTCCTATTTGACCAGCAGATGGCAGCATTGATCTTCTCACCAGCTCAATTACGGAAACATTTGCTGGTTTGAACCTGAGATTGAAATATACCTTGAGGTGTATTGTATCTACTTTGTTGTCACTGAATCTGCAGGAATTAGTCAACTGGTTGTCTATTTTTTTTTTTCATTTCCCCGACATGTTAAAGTCTGTTGTATTGATTACGAAAATGTCAGTGTCTAAAGTACAATGATGTGTGCTTTCTGTTTGCATAGCAACAAGTCCCTATAGAGTTATGTTTGTTGTGTTAACCATAGTGACAGTTAAGGCCTGAGGGAGCAACATATGAGTCAAAGCCCCTTGAATTCTGGAAAATATTAGATTTTAGGTTTGTAAGGTAGACTTTTGAAAACACTTTAAATCTCTTTTCCTTCCTGAAAGTTTTTATTCTTATTCGATCTGATTAAAAAAAAGATTAATTTGGTAGATATTAACCTATGCTGTTTTCCTCTGTCATACTGGAAACAACAATCTGTTGATGGTTTGTCGGGGACAAAAAATGAATTGTAATAAGTCATTGAGGCAGACACTCTCTCTGCATTTAAGACATGGCTTAAAACTTTCCTTTTTGGAGGTCAGGCTGTCCCTGCACCATCCCTTAGTTGCTGCTATGCCTGGACTGCCCAAGGACTTCTCATGATGCATATTTTCCTGCTATCTACTATCTCTCTGTTCTTTTCTCTATTTCAAAAGTTCCCTCAGATAACTTCTTTTATGATTTGTCAATAGACAAATGAAATTGAATTGCTTTGAGAAACGGATTAGAAAGAGATTAAACAAAAGATTGTTAAATCCATCAACCCTAATGGAAACATGCTGTGCACCGAGGAGGACAATGCAGTATCTATCCAGTATATGTCTTATGGAATTATATAGAGTGTGTCTGTTTGTGTACACTCTGATAAGCTCAAAAGAAAAGCCTACATTATGTCGATGTGGACAAGCACAGATGTTATGCCTCTAACTCCTCCCTTTCACAGATGCCTGCCACTCAAACAGCAGGGGAGAGTGGCCTCTCACTGCCTGGAGGTCATACAGTGAGTTTCAATACTGTGTATGTTCCTCCTTACTCAGTTCTGAGGTAGGTGAGGTTAAACACAGATATCTGAGATATCTGAGCGGTATGCAGACAGACTCTTGTGTGAGTTCAGACTTGAAGTGGATGAGGTTGCCAGTTTCAGAGTATGATTAAGGAGGAGACAGCTCCATTGGTGGTCCGGAGCTTGGAGGTCCCGAGGTGACCGGTTACAGAAGAACATGCACCTAAAATCTCCTTAAACAATCTGCAATGTGCAAACAGGAAAAAAACTAGCTCATTGAACAGCATTTAACTTCTTGAACACGGATTTTACCCTTGAAGTCAGGAAATAATCTTTCCACTCCGCACATTACATATTTTCTGTGCTTGTTCTGGCACTTCACCGAAACACTATCACACATACATCGATTTGAATTTCAAATCCAAAAGCAACATTTATTTTACCCTGCAACATTTCCTCAAACATACTTATCTCTGTAAACTTGTACACATTCTAAAATACAGTACCAAGACCCTGAACAAAGTTCATCTGTGTTGAATTTTTGTAATGTTAGACCCTGGAGAGGTCCCGGTGTAGAATAACTGCTGCATAAGATGTCAGTTTGTAAGCAAGCAGGAGGCAAACAATGTTCCCTTAACTGAAACCAGCACAGTGTAAAGGACTTCTCTCCACCTGTATGAACTGGCCAGTGAGAGCAAGGGAGCATTTGGCCTCTGGGGCCCCCCCCCCTCCTCCTAAAATGCAGCTCAGCCTTGTGCGATCCATGTCCACTGCAGTGCTGGGTCCAACGTTCACTAGAGGCTGCTTGGGGGCCTCGGGCTCAAATCACAGACGCAGGCGGCCCTTTAACCGTTCTCCCCTGCCTGTGTGCTCACTTCCTGTCTGACTTCTTCTCTCTGCCTGCAAGTGTGCCTCACAATTGTAGAGGCTGGTTCTTGTACTCCACGGGCCCAGCGAATTATCCACCTCCCTCACTCTTCAGGATTGAGGCTGCAGCGATGTTGGAACTCTTGGCCATGCTCATGGATCCATTTGTTTGCCACTGCAACAAACAGAAAGCATTTACTTAAGCGGGATCTCCATGCATGACTTGCATGACTTTTATTTACAAATTTCCACACGTGGACAATAAAACTAACTAACTAACTAACTAACTAACTAACTAACTAACTAACTTATATTGGAGTATTTTCTAATTGCTGTATTGGTACTTTTATTTAGGTAAATGATCTGAATTCTTCCTCCACCACTGCTAGTCAGTGGGATTCATTTGACTATCAGGCTGTACTAACAGCATTGATGAAATTATTTATCTTTAGTTTGAGTAACCCACATTTTGGATAACAGTAAATGAAGTTTAATGAAACAGGAGAGAGAAATGCTTCTGCAGCTTCTATGTAATTGTTAATATCCTTCTGTTGGTTTCACTGGCTCCCTGACAAACATTTCAGGAGCCAACCAGCAGCAGATGTTTAGCTTCCAGGATGAGCCCTCAGTGTCTGAACAGCACTCAATAATATCTCTAAATGCATAATGCAGCACAGATGTTCCCTTGCTCTCATAGATCACCTCCTATATAACAACAATGCACAACACTGGTTTTGATGTAAAAGAGTTCAATGTGTTAAAAAGAGACAACGAGGAGTCTCATCAAATCTGGGGACTTGCTATATTTTACTTCATTGTCACAGCCTCAAGACATCCTACGCTCAGTCTACGCACTCTCACCCCATTTGTCGCCAATAAGCACAGGGCAGCCAGCATGGAGGGTGTCATCATCCCCTTGACCATTTCTGTGGAGATTCCACCAGAAGATGGCCGATTTCTGCAATCAAAAGAAAGTTAGTGAGAAGAATTCGGTCCAATCTTCTCAGGTAGAGCTGTGTTTTGAAAATATCTAGGAAGCAGATCCAAGAACTGCTGCATTACTCTACTGCTCATCTTTTCAGTTTATGACTTTCAATTATTTTCTTGCTATCTAGCCAAGAAATAAGATGTCCATAAAATGAAATGTGACAGGTTAAACCTTGAGGATGGCCTAGCAAAACATTCCACAGGAACTCATTTATCTTTCCAAAAACAGCTTCAAATTCCACCAAGGCTGAACCGTACAATAGCGGTATTGTGGAAAGAAATGTCATGGTTGTTGTTGCTGTGATTTAACCTTTAACATTTTGACAGCTGCTTCAGAGAGTGTGAGTGGGCTGCAGAGGGAGGTGAACCTGCTGTAGCTGCAGGCCAAAAGGATTCACGGAGAATAGAAGCTGCTGTTTTGTGTTTACCTCCACAACAGGAATGCTGAAGTTGGCGTAGATGAAGGCTGTGGATCCACCTGCTTCCACTGAGCTGAGCTGCACAAGAGGACATTCCCTTAGAAATGTGATCGTGTTGTAATGCCCTCAAGTTATGAAAATCTCACTCTCTGTTTCACACACTGTTTCCAAAGCCTCACAAAACATTACACTCTTTAATCAGCGTCTCATAATGATGTGAAGGGATTTACATTGGAGTTAATAGACAGGCTGCTGCGTCTCATACAACTGAAAAACATGACCGTGACCTCGTGCTGTAAGTTGACGACCTGGGATGAAAACAGGTTTTTTCATTTTATTCCATGACAGAATATTTTGGAATGTTGAAGCTGAGCTCATTCAATAGGTTGTTCCAAAGTTTTGTTATGATCATGGCAAAGGCCCGACTCCTTTTGTTATTAATTTAGACTTTAAGGGAAGCCAATAAGAATCCGCCCAATAACTTCTTGCTTCTATCTGCACCATAAAAGGTCAATAGAGGGTTATATGGGAGTAATACTTTACTCACATATATCATGAAGGTTGCCACACGATTCCCAGTTTTCAGCTTAAACACAGGACTTGAAGGTGACTGGATGCAGGACAATTTAAACAGTCATTAAAAATACACTAGAACAGGACTCCTAATCAAAAACACACAGTTATCGAGAGTTCCAACGTGTTTCACAAGCCTGTGACTTACTGTAGCGTGATCAAAGTGAGGTTCATAATGACCACCAATCCCATAATTCACCACTTGGAGGTACTCGCCATATGGATGCTTCACATTCAGACCCGTTATCATGGCGATCCTCTTGTCCAGCCTCCCAACGATGGAGTGTGCTGAGCCCTTCAGCCATGCACTAAAGACACACAGATAAAGGTATCTGTCATCTGCATCGTGCTGTTCAGGGTTTGGTTGTTGTAAAGTTATTACCGAAAGTAATAAAACAATAAAAGCTTTGAATAGACATGGAAGGAGGCCTTGGCTGCTAGTAAATAGGACACAAGCGGTTCACTACTGTAAACGTCACCTCTTGCTGATGCGATAATCTGCAGTTGACTGTTTCTCTCCGGCTGCCACAACAGATCTTCTCAACTTTAAAGCAAAGACACAAACCAGCATTTTAAGATTATTATTGTTACAGCAGCCAAACATTGATTCAAACCTGTGAAGACAACTATAACAACCACAATCCAGGAAAAAGGATACATGTTCAAATAAATACAAATACAGAAAGAAAGAAATATATCATTTGTATTTATTTGACTAATAACTTTTTATTTATTTATAATATTTTACATTATCATATTTAATTATTTGCTTATAATTATTTGTTTTTCCTAATTCATTTCCCTTACTTATTTATCTTTAATTTCCCCATGTTTCTTCACCCATTTGTCTTTACTATTCAATCATTGGCAACCAAAACAACTAGTTTGTCACTCACTTCTCACTTGAGATCTAGGATCAGATGAAAATATGAAAAGAAATTACTACAAAATAAACAATATTTCTCTTCAAGTTAACACATTAGCCCATTTCTTTGATATGTGAGAGTTTATCAATTTATTTGATTATGCTTGAGGGGATACAACGGAGCATGTTGTCCTTCAAATGACCCGCTGCTGAATTGTCATGATGTGTTCTGCTTAATTTAGTATTTCACTTTACATGTAGAAACTCTGATGACACAATATCTCTTAATAATTTTGCATCATCGTGTGGATGGAAAGCAACATGGTTCCAAAGAAAATACTAGAAGAATTTATACGTATTATCTTACCAATCAATCATTTACCATGAAAACATAATCAATGACATTTCCATGAAAAAAAGTGGCCTGCAACTATGAACAACGTTAAAACTGGGCTGTTGCCTTACTGCTGCAAACTAATACCATACTCTGGGCCTGCTTTCAATCAAACCACAAGCTGATGAAATAAGTAGGAGTGTTTCCATCTGAGAGAAGGATGGAAAACTCATTGAGCAATGCCAAATCCTTACAGAAACTATAGTGCCCCGATTGAGTTAGCCCACCAACTATTCCCGAGTCAGCATGAAACAGGAGGCTCTGCAGACAGCAAACCGTAACCTTCATTTGAATCAGCAAAATGTAGTTACAGTCTGATAGATGGCTCGGCAATATGAAAGCGTGCCAGCAAAGCCCAGCGGGAGATTTTGAATGGTGCTCAGCTAAGTTTACATAGGAATGTATTCCTCATTCCTCAATGCTTTACTAAATGTTTGCATGCAGACCAGCTTGTCCCCCATCGGGTCTTTCCAGCAGGAAAAGGTTCCCGGTTGGCTTCGACCACAGCAGCCTCAGAGACTGGATAACTAAGTCGAACTTGCAAATTCATAAAATATGTTTTTGTTACAACACCCTCACTCTTAGTCCAATAAATCAATTAAATCTTCAGTCTCTTCAGAACAGAATGTTTCCATCACTACGTCTTTTTCAGTGCACTTAGTGTTGCAAGAAAGACAAAAAGAAGCAAAGCAAAGCAGCCCGTTGACACACACTCAACTTCTCAAACAACTGCTGCAGTGTCGAGAAAGACAGAAAACTCTCAGTAAGAAAACACACACAGTTATACTCTGCACTACACAAGAAACGTGCACTTAGGGGATGTAGACAATCACCAGTCAATAACAACAAAGAACTGAAATAAGGTCTCTAAATGATTTATTATCAACCGGATATGCTTCTACTGCTCATGCACAAGGTTTCAGGAAACCTACCTCTTTGATGGCTCAACCAAGAGGGACATGATACTTTCATTTATCCCACCGCTGTGTTATCAATCATTTGAGGTCCTTAAAGGTCCTAAAAAGCTAACATATTGGAGCAGCAGTTCTTCAACTTCTTCATGAGAAAGACGCCTAAACTAACACAAATTAGACAGGTGAGTAGGAACATGCACAGTGCACACTTACTCCGGGCTGGGCGAGCCTCTTGATGTCTTCGGTCTCTGTTTCGGTGATGAAGTCGTGGTAAAGGACCACATATGGCTGCAGGCTCAGCACTTCACGTCTTACTGGCAGCAGTAGCAGACCGGGACTGCCGTTTGTGAAATAGTCACAGAAAAGTCTGCGTTTTTCAAAATGAATTTGCTGTTAGGAGAAACACGCATCTAATGTCGATTAACAAGATCAAAGCCAGTATTTCACCAACACGTAGACCCGTTATTAAGCTTAAAAGTAAATGGAACTTTGAAACTGTTAGAAAGCCTCGTCAATGCCAACGAAAGATCAATCAGAAATGAATGTCTAAATAAAGTCTTGCTAAAATATGAGAACTGATTCAGATGTTTTGTGATAGATTTTATGATAATATCTAAATTAAAGATTTAAATGAAAAATCCACTCTTGCTCTGCTCTGAAATTGCAGGTGGAACATCCTCTTCCTCCAGTTAAGTCCTATCTTACTAAGTTATGCACTCAGTAGCTTTACATGCTATATTCTATATAAAAGATAATTTTCCCGAATACAGAATTGTGCAAAAGCAAATGAACAGCAATACTGAAGAAGAATGAAAAAGGGACATTCTGTCTAACATTCTGTTCAGTTCTCTAGTTCTAGTATTGACTCCTCCTGATATTATCTTGATGCACGGTGTGATTACAGACTCGTCATTAATGATGATGAATACCTGAGAGCCATGGGCCTGGCAGAGTCTCTCGTAAGTGTCCCTGGTCCTTAAATACTTGGAAGTGGGCCTCTTCAAGCCGTCGCCCCCGATCGATACCGGTGGACTAGCGACCAGTAACTTCTCGTACTTCTCAACATTCTGCAGAACTCTTCCATTCATTGGATCTTAGAGAAAAACAGGTGAACAGAGAAGTCTTACATTACAGGGAATGTTTAGGAACAATCTCTGCCTGATTAAAAGGACAATATTATATTTGAAAGGACGGTTCTAAAAATTACCGTGATGCAGTAACTCCTGAGACAAACTCAGAGCGTGGGAGACGTTTCCTGCCTGAAACCAACGGAGGAATTCAAAGTGGTGCTGTTCATCAATCATCGTACACATGTGGGTTTCTCTCAAAGTTTCCTTCCACTTACTTTAAAGTGAGAGAAGGCCAGATGATCCAGGGCAACCTCTAAAGTCCCTTCATCCGCAGGGTTCCAAACTCCTCCTGAGCCCCTGAAGAGACGCACCGACTCCTCCAACCACTGCACCGAGTGGTAGTAGTCCTCCTGCTCGTAGGCCACCTGTGGAGCACAGCACCTCTGCAACTGTGAATTACTAATATATGATAATTCAAATGGACGTCCTGTGACAGCCTGAAGGGAAGTCTTCAAACATTTTTTCTTTCTTCAGAACAACAGTAGAAATTTTACCCAACTGCATATCCAAAGACTAATTTTCTTTTAATCAACTTATCATTTAATGGACAAATCATGACAACTCTTGTCCTATTTTTTTATTTGGAATGACTTCTTTTAAATACTAGTTCAAGGAGTCAGTCCACCTGTCGGGCTCTTCGAGAGCGTCCACAAGGGAACGAGCTAAAGGTTTGTAGAGCTTGAGGAAACACCTTAAGCTTTGTTTTTACATGCAGAAATGCATGAATGCAGTTCTTGACATGGCCTCAAAATCCTGTTTGGAACTGACCTTATTAAATAGGTGTTGAGTAGAGGCCTGACAGCACCCCCGTGGACACAGGTTGGGCTCCTCCCATTACACATTGCACACAAACAAAAATTCCAGTGTACCGTTTACACACACACACACACAAACCCACTTCAACAAATAAGACAAGCTTACTTTTCCTCCCTGTCATGACTTTACACCCGACATTACACCCCATAATATGTCAGCTGCTGATCTCCCCACTCCTGCGCTGAAGAAGCAATGAATTCTAAAAAAAACACTATATTCCTTTTGTCTGAGTGAAGTATGAGTACTTCAAACAACTTGAAAAGTACTCCCAAAGTAACTGACAAGCTCCAAGTGTCTGTTAACAAACCCTCCTAGGTTTTGAAGAGTGGCCTAACAGCTGAGTAAAAGCATGTGGAGGCAGCTCTTTCCCTGACAACACCCTAAAACTAAGCATTTCTGTTGACAGATTGCCTCATATAATCTCAGCCTTGGTGCAAAGGAAGGTTTGCTCTTTGCTCTTGAACACTTCTGCAGCATGAGATAATGTCTTTTCCATGCAGGAGGATGTCTGACCCACACAGTGCCCGGCCTTCACACATCATCACTGTGCAACAACAGTGGAATTTATTGTGGGGACACATTTCATACGCGTGTAATAGTATATTCATCTTCACATGAAATACTTTCCCGGGTACACAACAGGAAGAATTCCGCTTTCCTCGGGTGGATGCTCTGGATTCCCACTACACAGTCGGCGACTGATACTTTTGAAATATAACTACTTAGCAAAGCTTTGTGTGTTGTTAATGGAGGGACATTTCCACAGAGATAGAAGCCACATACCTCCCGGTTTAATTAAATCCTACAGTCACTTTTAGAAGGATGGTGGATTTATTTCAACGCTCCCTTGTCTCATTTCCTTAAGGACACATCAATGAGTTGGGAACAATTGGAGGACAGGATTAATGTAAAGGAATACCTTTCCAACCAAGAAGCAGTCATCACCAGATAGTGGGAAAGACACTGCAGGCATGTAGACGTCAATAAGTTTGCCATTTGTCACTCTCTGGAAACGGCCCCTTGCAAGACCGGCAACATGGAGAGCGTATACATCCTGCAGCCTCATCAGCCCCTTTGCAGCCCCCTCCAGGTCCTCCAGTTTGGGTAGATCAGCTTCTTCCTCCTCGTAACCAGACCTAAGGGCTGGACAGTAGAGGGCCAAAAGATAAACTGGGGGTTGGGTGGTGACAGCACAGAAGAGTGTATGTGGGGGGGGCTGTCTAGTCATCACCACCAGATGTGTCTGTAAAGAAGCAGCCAACCTTGCGCATTCTCCATAGCTTCGTTGCTGTAAACTACATTGAGCCACTCTGAATGCAGGCGCTTGATCAGGGTGAATGCCACCAGCGGGTTCGCCATGGCAGTGGCAGGGCCTTTGTAGACCTCACTGTGCAGGTCAGACACTTTGGCATAAAAACTGTGGGGAAAAACATGGATTTAGTTAACTCAAAGGAAGGATTGTCATCCCATCGTACTCAAAAACATTAAACAATTAGGGAGGATGACTCCATTAAGTAGGTTTCTGACTGGAACAACACACGATGAAAGCTTATGAATGTGAATTAGTGAAAATACACTCCGGAATGTGCAGTTTGTCATCTTGGTTTGGACTGTAAAGTTAATTATATTGAGCTCAGATCAGATAATTGAACATGTACTGATGATGTTGTGGTTTGGTGTCATGTACGCTGAGGTTTATTTGAAAACATGACACGCACATTGGAATCGGAAAGTTGAGACTATATCATGACAAATCATCCACATGTGCTTTCACTATGATGTCTGAAGACTCAGTCCATTCCTATTCACTGTCTGGAGCAGCTCTGGGATTAGTCACTGGATGATATCATCAGTAGAGTTGTGAGTTTGAGAGGATCACAGAGCTGTTTCTGAGCATTTTGCACTATTATAGTTCACTAGTATATTTATGGGAATTCATGAATAATAAATCTACATTTTAAACATGAGATTGACACATCAAAGAGTCATGCCTGTCACTCACTGTTTGATGTCCTCCAGTCTCTCCGACTCGTGGTCGATGTACGATCTCAAGTGATCGATGAGCTTCAGTTCAACGCTGATCGCCTGCTTGACGTTGAGAAGCGACGTGTACATTTCAGCGACAGAACCCGGGATCACCGCCGAGGTCAGGAGACCCCAACTCAAGTAAACACATGCGATGTACTTCATGTCCAGCTTGGAAAATAGAGCTGCTCCCTTTGTGCTTCAGCAGCTAGTGTGCTGTCTGATCGTCTGCTGAGCTGCTCTGACTGTCCTGACCAGCACCGGCGATCTGCGGGATCTGCGGGATCTGCGTGTGCGTCCCTGTCTGAGAGAGACGCGCCTCCAGTCCACACTGGGATCCCCCTCACATCTAAAACCAGCTCTCACCTCCAGTTCATGGTCCAGACCGGCAGTCTGTATTCACAGTACAGTTACTGCAGGTTTGATAAAATAACAGGAATATTTCTTGAGTTTAAAGTCTCCAAATCCGGTTTGTTTCTCAACATACTCAGATTGATGCTCAGCTCCAAAAAAATAAAGAATTATACCACAGTATTAATTTCCTCAGGAAATATTCTGAAATGACATTCACTGTGTTAGATCAACTCGCTTCTTGAAATAATACTAAGTGAATGTCTGACTTTGGAGACATAGCGCCACCTGCCGGTGGACGCAGCTTTGGAGAAGCTGCATGGCAACTTCATCAGTGTAAAGTAAAGAGATTGTAAACAGTGTAGAGCGATGCAAATAAAAGTTAATTACCAGACAAGTTAATTTTCATATTGCTTTATCTACTTTAAATTGCTGCTTTTATCACAATGACAATCCACAGAAACACAAGAGCCTGCTATCATTTGATTGATTGATTTTCAGTCATTTGAAGTATTTATGTTCTTCTCCTTGTACACCCCCCCCACATGTTTTTTGCATTTCAAATCACAAATGGAATTCACACGGCCCTGATCGTGCTCTGAAGTCATTTCATTATATACGAGTTTTGATTTGCACAATAGAACAACAGCATTTTATTATGACATTATTTAGTATATTTCTATCATTGATCATCATTATACTAAAGGAGGAGCAGTGTTTAGAGTCGTCGATAGACCAAAGGAGGAAATCTGTCTGTATCCTTCATGATGAGTGACAAGACTTGATTCATTTAAGAATTGTCAATGATTCATAAAACCATTTGGAAAAGAAACAAACTATTTTGATGCATATTAATATAATCGCTTAGGCATGCAACAGTTTTGCTTTTGACTTAATGGAGCTTTATAGCGTCTTGTTTGGCTGTTTGGAGGTCAACAACCTGGTTTTAGGTCGCAGCAGGCAGCTGTTTCCAGAGAAAAGGAAACCAAACCAAACAGGCCCAGTCAGCAACTAGTTGTTGAACATAGTGGAGCATATCGCAGAAGCCAGAAGAGAAGTGTGTCTTTTCTGAATGCAAGATAAACAAGGTGGACTTGGCAGATTGGACAAATCATTAAGCTCCTCGAGAGCAACGTGAAAGTCTTGCAGATGAAGCCGAGGACACATGCCGATGTCGTGCTGGCCTGTGGCGACCGGCCTCCTACAGGGACTGAATGAATTGGTTCACATTGAATCATCTGACCCCGTTGACTCTCAGTCAAGGTTCTACATGGGCTTCTGAATACATGCAGGCTTTCATGAGCTCCAGCAATGTGACAGTTTTATTTCAAAAAGGAAAGATATTGGTAGACAAAGAACTGACAGTAGATCCGGACATAAACAGATTCTGTTCATAAAAAGCAAACTATTGCTCTTTGTTATGGCTCAGAAAATGTGAATACGTCTGCCAAGAGATGTTTAAAAGGGATTATACCTTAATCCCTACCACCTCAGGAAGCGACGAGTAGAGTTTATCCCGTCACAGCACTACTTTTGATGTCTCAGTCTTTCAACTCTTTCAGTTGTAATGACATAGTGCCACCGCTGGAGGGCAGTCTGCAAAAGACATTTGAATCACGTAACCCTCTTGTTGTCTTCGGGGTCAAAATGACCCGCCACTGTGTTGAAAACCCCTATACACAGAATATGAGGACAACAGGAGGGTTAATATTGAAGAAAAAAAAAGAGATAAAGAGAGAACACTAAATAATTGCTCTCCTTTTAATTCAGTATTTGCATTAACGTGATTTAAATTCTACTGGCATTGGGAATGAGTTGTGCTGAAAGGTAACTCAAACAAAGTACAGGTGAACATTTTCAAACCAAAATAATCAATTGATATTTTCATAATTATATTTATGACAGATGCACAACAATATTTTATTAATAACACACATAATTATGTAAATCAGTTTTATTTCCTTCTCCCAAATAGTGCATACACACATAACAATATAATTTTTGTTTATGCATCACTATTAACAGAACTATAATAAAATCACTGACACCTTTTCAGAGTTACAATATCAGGCCTCCGAAAGCGGCAGTGCTTTCACTGCTTTCTATCATGTCCAGATACTTTTTTGTTCTCAAACATCGTAACCTTTGGCCTTATCCTTATAAAACCTGATCTGATATAACACGATATCAACATGTATCCACATTCAACCAACAAGTACCCACTCCAGAACAAGATATTTACAGACAAATATTTCTATGGTTATCTGCAAGTAGGGCCTGAAACAAAACCCACCGATTCTATGTGCTTTGAGCTTTTTTCATTTAGATATTTGCAATACAGCCCACTGAAGCTTAATGACAAAAGCAAAAAGTACTTTCAGTTAGCCTTATTACCGACTACACAGTAAGTCGTGCAGGGTAACAGTGAACTCCTCTTGAATAAACAGCAGCCTGAACTCAGATGCCAGGAAACCTTCAATCAACTCTTTGGTTGCGTAACCTTTACAGACACTGTTGCAGAATTACAACCGCTGCCTGGTTTATATGTTGATCTAGTCTCTAAATACAGTGCCACAAAAGGGGGATAATGATTGCTCTCACATGGCGAAAGAGAGTACACAAATTTAATTCCGTTAATGACAAAACCTTGTTCATAGTAAAGCATAACCACATTTATGTTGGCATTTACCAATGGTATTTAAGATGGTAAGTTTTGAGATGACAGAGCTGAAACTTGTTCAATTCATGTATGAAATAATTGAACAAAAATTGCACATTGATGTTTGGGCATTGTACATTATGTTGCATCAAATTTCCCTCATATAAATACAGAACAGTTCAAAAATCATGACTACTTGTCCTGTATCTTGCCACAGGCTTTCATATTGGGTTTGATCTTTTTTGAGTTGCAGGAAAACATGTGTAGAAACATGGAACCAATGTAGCCCCTGAGACTCTCATCCCGGAAACCATAGATGAGCGGGCTGAGAAAGCGTGGAATAATGATAAAACAGAAGAAATTGAGGAAGGCAACGTCCTCTTCTCGCAAGTGGGCATGGATTATGACTGATTCAGTCAGGGGGTGAGTGTAGGCAAACAAACACAGCAACAGCTGAAAGCCGTGTAGCATTACAGTCCGCATGGCTTTGATCACAGAGGCTCTTTCCTGTCCAAGCTTATTGACTTCCATCAGGATTCTCACGTAGGTGAAGAGGATTATGGAAGCTACCAGTGTAAAGTAGAGCACGCTTATAACCATCTTGAACACTATCTGAAGTGTTGATGAGTAAAAAGAGCGAACTTGGCAAATCACAATTGTCACAAACACATTCTCAGCAGGATCAGGCTCCCGCATGGCATACAGAAGTACAGGGTAGATACAGCTGATGAGCCACAGCGAGAGCGCAATGATCCAGATCCGATCTGAGCGCCAGGCGGCAGGGCACTGGAGGGGATAGAGTATGGCAACATAGCGCTCAAGTGACATGGTGGCGAGGATTAAGGGTGTGTTATGGAAAGTGACAGAGGTTATGAACAGCAGAGGAGTACAGAAAATAATGGCAAATTTCACTCTGCCGATGGCAAGGAAAAATAGCATCATAGAGCACAGGAGATGCAGGGCGTCGCTGATCAGCATGTGGACAAACAGGATGTAACGCGATACGTCCAGAAACTGCCTGTGAGATGCAAAGATGTGAAGCATGACAACAAAGAAACAGAGGAAGACACAGAAGAAGGGGATAACCGCACACACCTTCATCACCAAGGGCAGGCTTCTGCGAGATGTTGCATTGACTGGAAATTCAGTCAGATTCTGCATTTTTCATGTGCAGGTGGAGGCGGCACAAACCTGTGAAATGACAGCAGTAACTTAAAACCTGAAAGGCTATCCCTAAAGATAAAAGAGCATATTGACTTTAAGTACTTGAGAGAAAAACCCAAACAGACAACTTCCATCGTAATAAACTGCACATAAGGAATAACACAGCACACTCACCAAAGAATTTCTTCATCAGTCAGAATCGACTGAGCTCCAGCTTTCCGCCCTTCTTATACTTTGTGGTTGGTGTCAATGAACACCATCCCTTAGATGCTCTCCTCCATATGAGACGTGTTGGGCCTCATTGCAGTGAGTTTGACTCCTGTCATGTTGTTGTCATCGATCATTTCTCTATGGCAACAGCTTTCAGGAGAGATCTGCTACAAGCTTATTGGACTGTCAGTACAATAATTGGTGTTCAATTATGTATGAGATGTGGAGCATGGAAATGGTGCATTTCTTCTAAACATGTTATAACGAGAAAAGATTCTCACTGGCAAATATTTAGTCAGCATTTGCAAAAGCAGAGAACCGTCTCAAATCCAGGAACACGTATATTTTTGCTCGTAAAGTACAATACCACATTTTTTGTAAAATCCCACGTTTATTATACGAAACCATGGCTTCAAGCCTCCGGGAATTCGGCTAGAGATTATAAAATATATAATATTAAACCCCATCAACTATATGAAAGACCATTTTTTTTAGTAATTACAGAATTCTAGCTTTAAAATCAAGTGCTGTCTGCTAAGACCATGTCTGTATGAATGTATGTATATACAGTACATACAGTACATACAGTACATACATACATACATACATACATACATACATACATACATAATGTTGTGGTAAAACGTTTACATACACTTGTAAAGAACATGTTTTCATGGCAGTCTTGAGTCTCCAATAACTTCTACAACTCTTCTATTTCTGTGATAGAGTGATTGGATCTCATACGTCTTTGTCGCAAAAACAAATTATGAAGTTTGGTTCTTCTATGAATTTATTATGGGTCTTCTGAAAGTGTGAGCGAATCTGCTGGGTCAAAAATATACATACAGCAACATGGATTATCAATTTTGGTGATTGTTGTGTCCATCAAATTAGCTTTGTGGCCTCTTAACTTCTTATGAGTGATTATGAATGACTACAACTGGTGACCTCTCTGAGCCTGTTTTGATATGGTTCAACTGATACAATCATTAGACGCAGCCACAAACGCTACAATGGGAAAGTCAAAGGAACTAAGATCAACCGTGCAAACAATTTCTGTAAGTACAAAGTGCCTGGCACAGTTGTATCACTGCGATGATCAGGAAGAAAACACAGGCTATCACCTGCTGCTGAGAGGAAACTGGTCAGGATGGTCAAGAGTCAATCGAGAACCTCCGAAAATCAGGTCTGCAATGAATTAGAAGCTGTTGGAACACAGGTGTGTGTCCACAGTCAGGCGTGTTTTACATCACCATGGGCTGAGAGGCTGCCATGCAAGAAGGAAGCCGTCGCTCGATTAAGTTCGCTGCTGATCACATGGACAAAAAGAAGACCCTGCTGAATGCTGCACGCCCCGACGCGCATGCAAGGGCCCTTTCAATGCTGCTCGCAGCGCTTACACTGTGAAGCTTGCAGCCCCCCTAAAATAGACCTAACAACGCCACTGCCTGGCAGTCAGCCTCTGTCGTCCGGACATCCATGTGCTCCAAACGGGGATGTAATCTAACAACAGGCCTCATTCACCAAACATTCTTACCAAATAAATTTCTCTTTGAACTTACGAAGTCTACGTGTAGCTGTTCAACAAGACCGGAGTCACATCATGAGAACGGTTGGTACGCTGCAGCAGGAAGCTACTAGCGGCCGTGAGATTGCAGCTAATGTTTCGAGAATATTAAACACAATACTGGTGTCATGTTAAATGTGTCACAGTTTTTTTTTAAAAAGAAAAGTTCATTTACCAAAGCAGATATCTCCACGCTTATTATCCTAAGTCGGTATAATTTTGCTCGGGCACAGCACAAGGTGTGAGTTAGCCCTTAGTTTCAGGTAATGATGCATAATTAAAAACATAGTTATGAATTATATTTCATCTTTGCTATCCTGGATGTTACACACTGGACCTTTAATTTAATGTTTTAATGTGTTTTTACTCCTTTGCCAGGAAAGGGACTTGATGTGCCACCGGCCCAGACTGGACAAACACCAATGCTTCTGGAAAAAACGGTACTTCATGTTATATTTGTTTCATCTGAACAGAGTCCTCAGCAGCTTGGCTGCCATATTGATTATTGGCACTGTGCTGATTCTGCTGAGTTGACATAGTTTGCCACATATTCCTGCTGAATCTTGTAAAATGGAGTTTGGGTGCAAAATGCCAAAGTCCAGTTGGAACTTTAAGGTTGATGCACATAATGTGATCGCAACATGGTCAAGTGCAATATTCGGATAGCAGCAGCTGCTTGTTTTGCCGAAGGTTACATGCGTCAGAACATACCAGTGTAAGTGAATGAACTATTTTCTAGCCATACAGGAACATGCTTGTTTGGTTGAGAGCCCAGAAAGAACCGGTTTCCAGCTGTGCATATGTATATTAGGCTGCTGAGATTTTTATGAACTCCACATCAAATGCACACAAAAACCAAGGTCATCATCTTATTTTTTTATGCTCTCACAAAACATTGAGCTCGTTGATATCTGTGGAGCGCTAATTTGCAGGTGTAAAGTCAGTATTGTTTTCAGTAAGATGATGAAATCCACGAAGAGATTTTCCTAGAGGTTGAATCATGCACGTATCTCGGGAGCCTGGTTAGAGAGAGCATGAGCTGATTATTAACATAAGGCTCCTGAGTCTAATTGTGTAACACAAAACAAGTTGACTCTGTCGAGAGCGCCTCACGGGGGCTTGCCAGCTCTTGACGCAAGTTGTGCGTCAGTAAACATGACTGCAGGGGATTGGACCAAAATCCTTTTCCAAAACAAACTTTCAGATTCTAAACCCCAGTGAAAGCCACCTCAGTAAACAACGTATGCTATCAGACAGAGTGAATGTCAATGCCAAGATCTTGGCAACTAGAGTTTTAGTGAAATATTAAATGATAGAAAAATAAGGTGGACTGAAAAACAGGTTGTACACGAAGAAAAGTCTGGCTCACAATAAGTACCCTGTGTACTATTGACTAAAACCACAGTTACATAACTACGGCCATTCTCAAAAACTTTTCGACATGCCAACGAAGGCCTCATTTCACACTCATGAAAATAATGTTTCATCCCTAAAGTCAATTTGGTTTTAAAAAGTTCAAGATGAGCAGGATATACTGCTGATGCATATTCAACAGTAATATAACACACAATCAGAAAGAGCCTTGAGTTGTGTTGAAGAGGAAACATAGTTCAATTCTTAAACTTAGTAGACTTTACTCATCCCTCCTTTAGGTCAGCAGCTAGTTAATTTGAATTTGTTCAACAGATGCCTTAGTGCCACAATGCCTACATGGTCCATCTTATGTGACTGTTAACATTCCAAAACCCCGACACTATTTATCTGATATACCGTACTTTTCGGACTATAAACCGTGACTTTTTACGGTGCGGCTTATATAACGGTGCGGCTAATCTACGGATTTTTACAATTTACGGCCAATCAGGGAAATCCCAAATCTATGGATTTTACTGGTTACAGTCCTCCGGAGGCCGGAAAACAGCGCGCAAAAGTAAAAGTGGAACCGCGAGTGGTACGAGAGACAGAACAACAGCGAGACAGACGGTCATTACGAGAGCGATGTCATATACGGGAACAAAATGTACCTGCGGCCAAGAGCCGCCATTACGGTAATTACGGTAGACACAGAGAGAGACAGTTTTTGTATCACCAACCTTGTTGTGAGTAAACCCCGTTCATATTGTTTAAAGAGGACTCCGTCCATCGTTTACAAGCGAGACAGTTTGTGAGACATAGACCGTAGAAATGCATCTGATGCAGCTTTTAAATTAAAGGCAGTCAATCCGGCACTAGATCACTGCCGGTACGTGTGCTGGGAGCCACCGTTTAAGGTAGAAAGTTTATAAGTTTGTGTGTCTGAAACACTATGTGATACAGTACAGTTTACACAGCATAGTACATGTTCTGTAGCTACTATTGCTAAATGGTAACAGTTGAAAACGTTAATAACGGTAATTAAACATTAAAAAAACGCGGCTTATAGTCCGGTGCGGCTTATATATGTACAAATCATTCAATTTAGCTTCTGCGGCTTATAATCAGGTGCGTCTTATAGTGCGAAAAGTACGGTAATCGTCTACAGCTGTCTTCTTCATTGTTCCATAAATCTTCATTCATGTTGGTTTGTGAAGTGAAAATGTTTGGGCGTATACTTACATGGCGTGTGTCATTGGCTTAGACTTTCATGATTCAGGTGCAGAATTGTCCATCTTTTAACTAAAGAAAAGATGGACTACAGACATGTTCATGCCATGCAATCAAAAAATAAGAGTTATTATTAAATCACACTTCATAATGTGCCAAATTGTATTAATAACATATTCATGGCTGTGTGACTCCACAGAATGTCAGTGATGATGCAAAACTATGATGACCAGAGAGTGTCACAAGTGTCATATTACTGCTCACTATAAACACTAGTTCAAGTTATTGTATAAGCCGCATTTGATAGTAAATGCATGAGGTATGAGGGACGTATACAAAGTGTAGTGAGAACAACAAACCAAATCATATTCTGCAACCTGCACGTAGTTTCTCTCTGCAGCCTTTTAAGATAAAGCCAATTACGTACATTTGCAGTCAACAGATCGATACTGTTTACGCAATGAGATAGTGCCGGGGCCTTACAAATACCCACAGGACATGACTGCAGGTAGTTTTGGAGCAGACTGAAGTGGGAAAGATTTTCTTCTCTGATTTTACCAAGACAAATTCAACAGTGAGACGACAGCAGGATAGCATACATTTTGAAAAAAAAAAAGATTAAAAAGTTATTCTTCATCAAAGACATCCTGAAGATCCAGTTCATCCTCAAAATGCAGGCCGTTCGTCAGTGCTCAGTTTGTGCAAACCATGCAGCAGGAGGACTTCTGCGAAATCAAACAGACATTTCACTGCTGCAGAAAAGGCTTAAGAAAGGAGCAGCCTGCACCCGTTACCTAAGGTAGGTTGTGGATGTTGTTATACCAGGAAAAGCATGCATATATTTTGCACTCATTGTTTTTCGGAATATGGACATCATAAAACGTAATTCTGACATCAGAGGTTCATTTTAATAAGTTTGCATTATTTGATACAAGTTGTACAAAGCATTACTGCCTACACACCTTCCCTAGGTGTTTTTATTTTGCTATGTTCCTATGAAAATTGAAAAAGTAAGAATTATTCCATATTATGCAACTGGACCAAAGCCTGAATATCTGCTGGCAATCGCTTCCTGCTGAAACGTTTCTACTTCTACAAACATCACTGTCTGTAATAACCAAACACTTCATGTCCCTTTATATTTTTACAGCAGGTCTGACGGAGTCTTTTTAAACAGCAGGAAACCTGCAGGCAACATGCTCGGGGAATTGAAAACCACTGTGAACTCTAGCATGGCGTCTTTGAGTTTCAGCCATGGACTTTATGCCGTTCCTTTTGCACAGGTGAGTGAGTCTCCCAATATACCACGTGTGCAGCAGCCCAATGCACTGCAGCTGCATACATCTTGTATCACTTTGGAAAACGTTTTCTTATTCTTTCATATGCTGCACATCAGAGAAATAAACTGAGGTAAGGAGTTGTAATATTCCTTTTTGTCCCATGTTTGTAGTATGAAAAAGTGGAAAACCTCTCACATGACTCCCTGATCAGAAGGGCAGCGTCAGTGGTCACAGACGGTTCAAGTACTTTCCTCTCCCAGACCACCCTGGCTCTCATTGATGCCCTCAAAGACTATTCAAAGGTATTTATTTTTTATCTCAAAATTTTCATCACCAAAAATAAAACTACATCACTGTACATTACACAGATGTATTAGAATGAACAATTTGTCTAAATTATTTTATAAAAAATATTACATTACTTTTGATATCCACACATTTCATATTTAGGATACAAAAAAATCACTGGGTTACAAATCCTGAGTCGTAATTGTAAAGAACCCGCATGTGCTCTCAGCCTTGGACAAGACTAGTGTGATGTAATTATTGAAGAAAAATTTGCTGTACTGCCGCTGACTGTGTGCCCTCCCTTTGTTTACTACCAGGCTGTGTACACACTCATTGCTCTGCAAAGACGCTATTTGGCCTCTCTGGCAAAACTGACCCCAGCAGAGGAGGATTCCCTCCAGGAGGTGATCATTGGCCAGCGAGTGGAGGTTAGTCTGCCTTGTCTAATTTGGAAAAAGTGGAACAAAATCAGGAATACAGTTTCCCGTCATGCTTTATTCATTATCATTATTAAACTTTGTTCGTCTGGCCTCTTTTCCCTGTCAGGTTAGTGAACGTCTAAAAGACTGCAAACACTCCGAGGCAACCTGGATCAATGCAGTCAATCTGTGCAAGATGTCGACAGAAGCAGCGTACACCTGTGGTGAGTAAAAAGAAATGTGCCTGAACAGATTAATATATGAAAGGAATATGTTCGGAGTCTTCCTGAGGCTGAATACCACAGTATTTACAATGGTATCATAGCTGGAGGTGGATAAGAGTGATTTCTTAAGGTCTGCATCAAATGTCCGGCTTGGAGGGGTCATAGGTTGAACTACCAGCAATTTGACTCAGTGCCTTGCTGCCTGTGTGTGTTCCCAGGAGCTGAGCAGGCGTCCATCACGGTGAGGACGAACATTCAAGTGGCCCAGTCCCAAGTGCAGGAGGCCCAGAAAATGTCAGCAGATGCAGATAAGAAGCTGGCCGAGACAAAAGTAGAAGAGATACAAAGGATGGCAGAATATAATTCCTCCTTAGAGGATAGTGAGGGACCCGAGGCAAATGAGGCTTATCTACGAGAAGACTGAGACAATTGGACAGAGAGAAAAAGAGTCCTGATGATTTGAAATTCTGATTCTGATTCAGCATCTTAAGTGTTGAGTTACGCGACCTCATGTTTCCCGATTCTTCCTTTTCTGCGCTTGCAGGATGTTTTCAGCTACATAAAGAGTACAATTTTTGGGAAAGAAAATGCAATTCAGTCCTAACAATTTGTAATTCCTGTTGCATTAATGATTATTTAAGATTATTTATTTGATTAGTAAATGTCAGCTGCAGTTTGCAGCTCCTGGGAAATGGTTATCAAATCTCCAGTAGATGGCATTGAGGCTTGTCCAACATCTGACCAGTGTTGTTTGTTGTATATTTTGTTGTAAAGAAAAATTGAAAATAAAGATTTTTTTATAAAGTGTTTTGTCTGTCTGCATTTTTTACTGTTGAGTTAATGCAAAATAAAATGTGTACTTGATTTGATATGCATCAATGGGATTTTGTAATTGCTGAACCATAAAGTTACCATGATATGGTTCCTTGGATGATGGTTAATGAATGGCTTTTCCCCGCAGGGATGTTTACTTGCTGACAAAATGAAACTGCATTCTGAAGTTAATATGAGGCACAAGCCGTGTGATTATCTTTGTAAACCATCAATTTCACATGCATTTTAATGAGTTTAGATGACACATTCAACAATCTTATCCTTCTCCCACACTTCTCATGCTAAATTAATGAAATACATCCTGATATTCTATGCGTACACTGTCCAAAGTTCACTGCATAAGAGGGAAAACAAGGGGAGGACTTCTGCAAAAACAAGTAGTGTGTGTCAGTATTGGTTGAGAGGGGTGATGTAAGCGTAATCAGAATCAGAAATCCTTTATTAGTCCCACGACAGAGAAATTTACATTTTTACAGCAGCAAAGAGACAGTGCACACATTAAAGAGCATTTACCAAAAATTACAACAAGTAATAAGTCAAATGAATAAGTAAGTAAGTATGTTATGTTTGGAAGATTGGATCAGAAACACATTGTTATTGCTGTCGTGTTCGTTAATCCCGTGCAAGCTTTAAAATAGTAGGCAAACAACTTCTCTCTTTCTGTGGTGGTTTATTTCACAAGCATCAATGAATATCGCTCAGCTGAGGTTTCCTGAGGCTGCAGAGTTCAGACCAGAGTCTGACTCCCAGAAAATCCATGCCCCAAGAACCCTGAGTATTGTTCAACATTGCATTATATACCTTCATCTTCATACATGGGTGTCATCTCTTCCTGTTGGCCTAAACTAGGTGTTTGATACTTCAAAGAATAGTGCTCTCAGTCTCCTTGTTGGTTCACAGTTCAAGGTAACACCTCAGTTTATGACCTTTCTGTTCCTGCCATCTGTTCTACTCCTACAGTCTGCTTTTCTGGTTCTTTTTTAATGTCGTCTTGGTCCACGATTCCATCTTCATAAGTACATACAGGAATATACATAAATACAGGAATATACATACATACAGGAATATACATACGTATAGGACTATACATAAGTAGATAATGCAGATGACCAGGCGAATGACTTGGGGAAGCGATCAAGGATGAACACATCACTGACGATAGGGAACCATCTGCTGCATGCTATCAACAATACAGACACCTCTCAGCTGAGGAATACACAACCATGCTGTGAACTGGAGACTAGGAACCTCTTTGACCAGTTTCCCGCAGGCACCCTCACCCATGTCCCCATGAGTAAGCATTACACAATAACATTATTATTAATTGTATAAGTACTTCACATAGTAGCATACTAAACCTAGCTAAGAAAATATAAAACCCCAACAATA